>JBAMJV010009928.1:5000-47467 GCA_037951105.1 Echinarachnius parma | reverse complement strand
CTTTTATTGTTAATACGAATACAACAAGGTACGAGGGAACCGCTAGAATTCCAATTAGATTTTGAGGATTTGGACAAGGTTACTAAGTCCCTTTAAGTAAAAACTTGTGCCCCTACTAAAAAATGTAAGGCCCCTCCCCTCGTGTAGCCCCCACTGGAAGAATCATAGCGACGCCCACACGTGTGCAATATTTGTATCATAGTTAATTATAAACAAATAAACTAAGAAATTAAAGGGATCTAGTATAAACGTTGTTGACATGTGCGAAAAGTGATATATTGGTTGATAAAATGTATATTTCTGTGATCTGACATGCCCACTAGGTTATCCAGTGTCTTTATGACTGGATCAGTTAATTTGAATTTTCATATTTGACGGACATGTAAAGCAGGTTGAGCTCTATAAAAAAAAACATTAACAAATACTTTCCAACATGTATGATATCTGTAAGTCGCATGAGCTATTTTGTTTTGAAAATAAAATTATATATATATTTTTTTTATAATTTGGCAAGTGCACTCAGACCTACCTGTGCTGTTTCATGATTTACAAAGTACTTCCAAAGATGGCACATGGTTTATGTTGATATTAACAGAAATTTAGATGCAATATGTAAATAAACAAGTTTACCTGTCGGTTGCACAATCAAATGCCAATAGTCTATAAATAGTCTGTAAATATCTATGTCAAATATGTAGGGAAACTGACTAGAAATATAGAAATAAATAAAAATGAGCAAGGGATGGTATCCACTCGCGTGGGATTCAAACCTGAGACCTCCGGATTGCTAGACCGGTGATCTACCAACTGAGCTAGGTCGGTTGTTCGTATTTTTCTTTACGCAATTTCATTTGAATTCAATACATTATTATCCAACAATTGAACTTTTGGTCAAAAATCGCACTCGTCAGTGACAAAATATATCCTAGCTATACCTAATTATTTAGCACGTAGTCAGATCAATGGAGCTAGCAAAATTTAATTGGTCAATAACTAATTGGACATCAAGAACACAAACCAGACGAAGCGGTAGACACGAGTAGGCGTTTGATGGACGACATTATCAAATAATTCGGAGGTGTTGCACACAAAGAAATTAGGGTACAATTTTAGGATGGAAAACGCAAAGAGACATAAGACTTGGCAACCTCAATGACGAATTTCACGCCCCTTCTCCTAAACCACTTGCTCCCAAATTATATTTTCAATTGAAATAGTACGTAAGATAATTCTAATATATAAGATGTGTAACAGTATATGTCATCTGAAACAGATGAATTGTTAAATACTCTGCTACCGGTAAAAGTTATTCTAACCATCCTCATGCTAATGATTAATGTTGGAGTTTCTGATGTTCATGTTTGATCAATTCTGTACGTTTGAATGATGTAAGTTTTTGAGTGGCGGATAACGATTAATTGGAATGAAAATCATATCAAGCTGGCAAACAATATTCAAGAAAGTGTCACGCTTACCTAGGACAGCTCCCAAAAGCAACAACACTGTCGCAACGATAGCTGGAAATTGATGAAATCGATGCATTTTTGCTTCGAAGTGCGAGATATGTAAAATCAGAAAATGTCTAAATGAACAGATTATTATCTGCCCAAGCACCTTCGGAAGATTTACAAAGTTACAGAGTGAGACATAAGTAACCCCCGCACATCCTTATATAATTTATTTTATCATGTTAACAAAGGCTAGTGGGTAATCCCGGACTTTCTGGTGGCCTTTTCTCCGTATTAGGTTGCATGACTTTTGGTAATTATACTGGTCTGTCATTATTTAATTTCTTTTTAACTATTTCATCTTCCTGAATCCTGATCCAAACTTCCGCAAGTATTTGGGCATTATGCCAAACAGTGATGTGTGGGGGTAGGGGGGGGGGGGGGGGGGGGGGGAGGTATTTACAAATTTAGGGCATATATTTATTATTTAATGGTTTCCCCCTCGATTTAGGTTACTCTGATATCTTTTATTTATTTATTTGATTTGTATTTTGTTTATATATTTATTTATTTTGTATTTATTTATTATTATTATTTTTATTGTATTTATTTATTTATTTATTTTTATTTCTGTTTGTTTGGGGGGAAGGGGGGCCTAATGAATGAGTTGGGATGGTGGTGGGGGCACGGGGGACACACTGGTACAAAAAAACGCCTCCCTGGCGCAGCTAGTGCTACCAGATGACGCATCTGCAATTTGTTTTCTTCATCTTATTTCCCCATTACAAAAGTAACATTTTCGGTTTTAAAAGGGAAAACCCATCGTTGAAATTACTTTCCATATGGCCGGTCACCAACGGGGTTAATTTGCTGTTTCACGGCACTAAACAAGATTCAACTTCCGATCGTCTAGCGCCGCGCAACAACAACAAAAGTTATATCATGTGATAGATCTCGGTAGCTTACTAAAAATAAGCACTATGATAATATCTGTTTCTAGGGGCCTGTTTCTGCACATCATATTTGTTTCAATGGTTAAATGTTTTGGATGCGTGCGGGTACGAGACCAATTACTGCAGCAACAGCTTGCCTCAGTTGCGTAGCTACAGTGTAGGGGGAGGGGGGGAGGGAGGGGGTACGTAGGACCTGTACCCGCCCCCCCCCCCCCCCCCCAACAACCACACACACACACACACATACAAACACAAACAATTTTCGGGAAAACAATAGAAAATTAAGGGACCTATTTTTTGTTTAATACATAATGTGTGCACCCCTACATGTAAACATTTTTGTGAGAATCTAAGGAGCGGCCGGATCGGCTCTGAAAATGGGGTCTTTGAAGCGGCACATGAGGCAACGTTCAACTTCATTCTTAGAAGTTACAGCGCCCACCATCCCCCCCCCCCCCCCCAACAAAAAAACACGCATTGTGCTTGGTCGCTTCGCTCCTTCGCATACACTCCCTTTGATCCCTACTCTCTTTACTGGTTCAAGGATCACCCTCTTCTCAAAACGCCACTGTACACATGGTAGGCTTGTGGGCTGCAGAACCCCCCCCCCCCCCCCCCCCCCCCCCACACACACACACACAGTCAATCGTGGCCAAAGATGGTTGTGTTGGTTCTATCCCACTGAAAACCTTTTTCGATACCCCCAAATTGAAACACGTCCTTGCCTAACAGCACCTGTCTGAAATATTACAATACATACAACATATTTGATGTATTTATCTCTAAAAAGATGATCAATAAGCAATTCGAATAGAAAGTGACGTAATATGCAGGGTCTTGGATTTTAAAAAACACACACACCAGGAATTAAAACAAAAGAAAAGACGGAAAATGCAAGAACTAATCAAGGAAATCATATGACAAAACCAACTTAATGGGATAGTTCAACGAATAACGAACCTTCGGAATAACGAACCTTCGGAATAACGAACCCGATTTTATTTTCGGATCAACGAACCTTCGGAATAACGAACCTTCGGAATAACGAACCTTCGGAATAACGAACCTTCGGAATAACGAACCTTCGGAATAACGAACCTTCTGAATAACGAACCTTCGGAATAACGAACCTTCGGAATAACGAACCTTCGGAATAACGAACCTTCGGAATAATGAAGCTTCGGAATAACGAACCTTCGGAATAACTGAACCTTCGGAATAACGAACCTTCGAAATAACGGACTGTAACCTAGTACTAGTGTACTACCATTCAAGCATTATTTATTTATAACTGTTAATTTTTAAGATAAATTACAAGTTTTTGTAACTAAAATTCTGTTTGACCATTACTGGTACTATCCTTTTAAGGAATCAGACTTTGTTTAGCAGTATATGCCATCAAATAATCATAATCCACCCCTAAAAAGATATCAGTTCGACGCATCTTAATGAACAAAGCAAATTTATTCATTTTAATGTCAAACTTTTGGAAGTGCTTAATACGAATAAAGTTTCCATTAATATGTATTACTTTGCTTTTCAAGTAATGCCTTCCTATGTATGATGTTTTACTATGTGACAATGTTGTTCTGTAATAAACTGGGTTCCAAAAGAAACTTATCACTTCTTCAGAGCGACACACATTAAAATCCAAAGCATACAAATTAATCATAATTGGGTATAGATTAGCTACAATACCCCTTAGCAAGTTCATCTAAAAAGAATTATGTTTGCTTTAGTCAACAAAGCATAAAATAAGGTGAAATCGCAAGAGGTCATTTTTCAAAAATCACAGAAACTGCTCGCCTTCCGGGCACAGAGCTCGGTACGGACAATAGCCAGTCTAGTGGTTACATAACCCGCTTTGAAGTTGAATGAATAGCTATTGAAAGTTCTGAATAGACCGCCTCTCGCGGAGGTTCGCAGCGAGCAGTTTCTGTGATTTTTTAAAACTGACCTTAGTGATTCCATCGCATTTTTCTCTTTTTTGGCAAAAGCAAATTTTAAATTTTTAAGATATGCTTCATAAGGAGAATAATAGCTTATCTGTGTCGAAATATGATTCAATTTGATGCTATGGATTAGGGTGAGCGTCGCTCTGAAAAAGTGATAAGTTTCTTTTGGAGCCCAGTTTATATTATATTCACATGGGCATAAGTTTTGAGATTATTATTTAATGAAGTATTTGGTAATAAACAGATATTGAACTCGGGTTTTAAAAAAAAAGGACAAAACGTATAAGAGAATTTGTAGGAAGACAAACAGGAAACAAGAGGGTTGATTTTAGGCGGAAGGAAAGTAAACGTAAGAGAACAGATCAAGAAATATAATGCAAGTGAACTCGAGGTCATGTGAAATTAGTAGTATCTATATTTAATGTGTTATCAAACAAACTATTACACTATCTTGAATAATAACATACATGTACAACAATATTAGTATTCTATAATTCAGACGCAATACTTAACAATGAAAGACGCAATATGTTCTTTCTAATTTCAATAAAATAAAGGTTCTGCACACAAATAGATCACAATCGGAATCACAATGCTCTAGGAGCATGACTAGCAACTCAAATAGTCCGTCTTTACGCTTATGTTCACCCTGGTGGTTCGGATATGATGGTTTGCGCAGAAATGATCAAATTCCACCAAAACCTTGCAAATCTCATCATTTCTTGAATGTTCCAACTGATAACAGTCTCTTTGGGACATGGTATTGGAGAGGATACACAGTGACCCCCCCCCCCCCCCCCCCCCCCAATCGAATTACACATGTGTTGATATCTCTGAGATAAAAATCAATCTATCTTTTGATTGAATTAGAGTGACAAATATTTATAACACGTTAAACGTTAGATTGACATAGACTGTGGAAAACAAAATTGCTCCACACTAATTAAATAACTGTATATCTTTTGAAGACCAATTAATTTCACATAATATCAGATCACCATGCATGTTATGCAAACTATGTTAACTTTATGCCGACTATGGAAAAACAAATGCTCCATACTTATTAAATAATTTCATATTTGTGTACACTACCATTTTGTCCATAACGTCATGTAGACATTGCCTGCAGAAAAAAAAACAAATCCT
Organism: Echinarachnius parma; assembly: GCA_037951105.1. NCBI lineage: Eukaryota > Metazoa > Echinodermata > Echinoidea > Clypeasteroida > Echinarachniidae > Echinarachnius > Echinarachnius parma. The sequence goes on along the minus strand of JBAMJV010009928.1, from coordinate 41,965 downwards.
CCACATTAACTAAATAACTCAATATTTTTTGGTAGAACATTTGTAGGCAATGCCAATACTAACATTGCAAACCTTAGAAGACACTTCTCATTAAAAAACAACAACTCTACAATATTATTATCAGCCTATTAATGTTATTTCAGGAGTATTAGGAGTACCGTTATCATGAGAGTATTGTAGCAGTAGTTAGAGCACCAGACTAGCAATTGAGAGATCTCCGGTACGATTCTCCGACGAAGCACACAATAATGAACTGCCCATTTTCATTTAAAACGAGGTCAAACATTAGGCATTAAAACACTCTGGAGTAGACCAAATGAACAGATAAATCGAATCGATGTACAGGTACACAAAACAATGGTGCAAGTAAGCTCACTTAGAAGAACATTAATATTGAAATTTGAGATATATTGTTTTCATATTCATAAAACTGCACTTGCCGAGTTCCATTCTAAGTCTAATTTGAATGATAAAGTTAAGTAAAGTAACAGATGGTTCTCTTAGTCACTAACTATGGTGAGCATTTATTACCTACTAAGTTAACCAAAGTAGGCAACTCAAAGAATCTCTTGTTGCATACTTAGCCTTATCATCTAAAATCAACTTATAGAATGGAACAAGGCTATTGTGGTTTTACGAATACGGGCCCAGGACAGCTAGTATATATCATGTATATTTTCTTGACTATAAAACAGGCAATTTGTTTTCTTATAACATAATGATGAATGCCATTAAGCTTTCCACATCTATTCTTCCACTTCTTCCACTTTTCCTTTCCATGATTTTATTTATTTTTTTTCTTCAAATAACAGTGAACATTCACACACACCATATATTTAATTACTAATTTGAGTTCAAACACAAATTATATTTCCTAAGACGATGCCGAAACAGATTATAAACAGAACGTCCATTCCTCGATCAAGGCAAATGTAACATATTTATACAGAGGAACCTTGTTATACTGTAGACCATTTCATATAACTGTTGCAATTGTTGTAAGTGTCCAATTATTGTAACTACCATGGCAACAGCCGTAATGCTTCATGCTGATTGGCTGTTGAGCAAATAGTTACAATAATTGGACACTTACAACAATTGCAAGTGTTTTATGAAATGGGCTACAGATCTCTGATATATAACAAACCCTCTTATACAAGGTGATTCAGTGAATCCTCATTTACCAAGTTTATATTCATTGTCGGAAAAAGGGTATTGAGGTGCATATATAATTAAATATAACTTTTCTAAAGATCTGGTTGAAGCAAGAGAAGGGAACTCACTACCCGAACGGATAACTTCCATAAATGACACAGAAGCGTTCAAACGCGTATACTGCAGAATCATCTGGGCATCGTTTCATAAAACTTCTGCAATTGTTGCAAGTGTCCAATTATTGTAACTTCCATAGCAACAGCTGCAATGCTCAATGCTGATTGGTTGTTGATCTTCTAGTTACAATAATTGGACACTTACAATTGCAAGAGTTTTATGAAACAGGCCTGCAGTTGGTATAAGCAACCGTCCTGCCTTATACATTCTGAGTGATGCTCAAGTTGAGCTTACCAGAGTATTACATCCAGATCCAGAAGCTGATTTTTGCAATGGTATTTGGCACTCAGATGTTGGTTAATGATGTATACTTGTCAAGGTATACAACAAAACTGGAAGCACTATAATAGAGTTGTACACATGTACTCGATTGATGTAAGTGTAAACAAAAACAAAACCATATTCATATTTCCCTGGATTGTGGAAGCTTGGACCCTCTGAGAGCCAAATAACATTGAGAGAATCCATGTGACCCAGTTCTGTTGACAAATTTTCATGAATATTTGAACCCCCCATATATCCTCGATGAATACATGATAGTAGAAGCTTGGAAAGTAGTCATTAAGTGTGAATGCAATTCATTTAACACTTGGTTACTGTGCATGTGCTTTTATTTTAGATTTTTAGGATCAAATTTATTGATTTGATTTTATGTGTATTGTGACTAGAGTCACCATGATGGCATTTAAAGAGTTAAAGTGAGTGTAATTATTACATTCCGAGGCATCTTACCACTATAATGGAAATAATATACACATGTACATGGGTAGGTCCTTCAAATGCCCGACAATCAACATCATTGTAAACAAATTATACAACGGAATTGTAAACAAATCCCTACTGGAATGTCGCTCCAGAAAGAAAGAAATTGTGATTATGGAATATTTAAAAAAAATACCTTGAGATTAAGCTTATAAACATCTTTATACAGAGATCTATATGTAAGATACCCATTTTGAACAATATGACTGAAAGGAATGATTAAATTGCTGGAAGATAAAATAAATCAAAAATTGTTGTTACAATTGGTATGGAATGTGAAATTGAAAGGGTCATGTTGAATACACCAGTGTTTACTGCTTAGCCAGCACCAGCGGCCACTGGTAATTAAGAGCCTCGACTTCACACAATTTGGTTTTCTTTCTGCACATACACCCCTTGTAAATATTTCTTTGAACTCATATACAATTATATTACTTTATCTTACAAAATGAATATTATATTGCAGACACTTTCACAAAAAGTGCACAACAATTGAGCAGGCACCACCGGTATATATGAGATGTATTTCATATTCAGTATTAAAAATATTGAATATTTCATGGGTGTTAACATAATCATGACCAGTGGCATAGCTGGCAAGGGGGGGGGGGGTGCATAGGGGGACATATGCCCCCCTCCCCCAATAATTTTACTTAGACATAAGGGTAAAAGTGTGCCCCCTCCCTCCGATCAGTTTGACCGAGCTACGCAACTGATCATGATCATAAGGCATATGTCACAGCATGTACAATGGAGTACATGTATGTATAAAACAAAAATCAATGTTGAACCCATTCTGCGCCAATTAGTTATTTCATCACAATCGAGTTTTAACTCACATTCTCTCTCCATTTCTCTGCCACCAGGTATGATAAATATTTTCCACTTCATATTCTAGACTTTAAATACTCTTATAATCATCTACATTCTTGGAGCACATTTTCTACAGCTTATCTATTACACCGTTTGTTAGTTACATATCTTGTTCTCACTCCCTAACCCCCTATTTGTCTCTCTTTTTTGTGTCTCCCTCTCGCACTCGCTTTCTCACTCACGCTCTCTTATTCTCTGTTTTTGTTTCTATTCACAAAATCTGAATCTGCATTATCACAATTCTAAATTAGCATCCTTTTTAAAAGCTAATTTAATACACAAAATTTCTGAGTTTGCATTTCTGCACAATTATCCAATTTGAATATTTGACCAAATCGACTTTTGCAGTTTGTCATAGCCAATCTTATGAGCTACTAAACACTCCTTCACAAATCTCATTATCACTCCCTTTCTTTCCCTCCCGCTCCTTTCTCCTCAAACCTCACCTTTTTTTTTCTAATTCAATAAAAAAGATCTATACATTTGTAGATCAATATTTGTGCGCAATTTATCAAAGTCGAATCCTAAAGGCCAATGTCATAGATTAATCTCCCCCCCCCCCCCCTCTCTCTCCCTCTCTCTCTCATTTTTTCTTTCTTGCACTCTCTCATCCTCTCTTTCACTCTCTTTATAATAAGCTAATTTTTTTCATACGTGTATACATACATTATAAACAACCCCTTGAGGAATGCATTTTGACCAAATGTAAACATTTTCATAAATTATTCTTTTTCTCCTGCTCTCTCTCCCCCCCCCCCCCCCCCCCCTCCCTCACTCTCTTTATTATGCGCTATTTTCTCTTAGACAATAAACAAATCCTTTTTTTTAAATGCAACTGTTCTATAGCTATTTAGCTCCTTGACACTCCTTCACGATCTTGAGGTAGTCGTCGACGTCGGATGCCGATCCCATGACAACGGGCGTCTTCTGGTGGATGTTCGTGGGCTGGATGTCCAAGATGCGCTCCGTGCCGGTGGTAGCCTTGCCTCCAGACTGCTCAGTCAGGAATGCCATGGGCGCCCCCTCGTACAGCAGCCGCAACTAAGCAGAGTTAATAGAGATGGTAATAATAAAATTAATGATGATGATGATTATAATCATGATAATAAAAGTAATAATGATGATTGTTTTAATGATAAACAATACAAAATTAAAAAAAAACAATAATTGTAGTAACACCACCACCACCACCACAACCACCACTACCACTAATCTTCTTGGATTATTGGATTGGGCTAAAACAATTTTGAAACCAATTTGAAACCACCGAGGGCGTTTTTAACAAACTTTGAGAGACAAATTTAGCTTCTAGTTTCAGTGACTGTAAACTTAGCATCAAATACCAACATAGATGGCAGCATTAATCAAATAGTTAAGGATACCATTAACACTGCATCAATCAGATCCAAAATAATCAATTAAATTATGATTTAGAATATATAAACCTTACCAGGCATGTGAGTGGGGTAAGAAAAAAAAAAGAGGAAAGTCGCAGCATAATTGCACAAGTGTGCGGGAAGTGCACATTGCAAGCACAAAGTCCATTGCGGCTGGGGTCCAGGCCTTGAAGTTTTTGAGTATCAAATGCATTCTCGACCCATTTTTCATAATTCTTCCAAAATTACTAGGTAAGATTTACGTTTAAATGTTGTCTCTATACATTTAATAAAGTAAAGTAAAAAACAAACAAACAAACAAAAATGCGGAATTCCGCGGAAACGAGGAAGTCTCACATGCCTGCTTACACATTTTTACACTTTTTATTTCACTGAGGGGGTTACTATACAGTCAAACTTAGGTGTAGCGACCACTGCAGGCAAGTGACCTTACAAAATTAGCACAGTAACGCTGGGCGCTGGCTTCATTGATGCTTAATTCTACTGACCTGAATGAGCAACTAAATCAAACATTATTGTTAATGTTTTTCGATTTAGGGCTACCATATTCAGCTTTTCGGGCCACTGGAAGGTGAACAAATTTAATTTTACTTGTCAGACCGGGCCACTAGGCAAGAAAGGTTACTTTCTAGCTTCGATGATAAAGGTTCTTTACCTTGCCAGACTTGCTCTTCTTGTGTGCAGGGTAGAGGAAGATTCCACCGTAGACTATCGTCCTGTGCATGTCGGCTACCATGGAACCAATGTAGCGTGCACCGTATGGAGATTTGCCATCCTGTTTCAAGAATGTGAGATATATAAGAAACTTATTTGAGATATCTATGTTTCTTAAATACAGGGATCATAATAGAGAATGTAGGGCTAGATACATGTATTACTACTGGCACTCTATGATAAATGTAAAATTTTACTTGCCCAACACGGTCACAAACCTTTATTATAGCGGGGAAAAGTTAAATTCTAGTATTGGATTACAAAATGTATTTGAACAATAAAAGCCTAATTGGAAAAAGCATTAAGCACTGAAACATAATTTTCTTTTAAAATTCAATTATATTCAAACCTATATAAAACTGACCAGAAACATATTCAATAAATGAAAACGAGCGAAGAAATAAAAAGGCTTTGCCTGAAATCAAACCCAAGACTTCTGCATTGCTAGACCAGTGCTCAACCATCGAGCCACAAAGACCCTTGAATGGGGGATGTTCCCATGAAACCCTTTGCATTGCTCGTATAGTCAAAAGCTATATGACCAGTACAAACCCCAAGGATAATTTAACAACTTTTTAAAGGAAAGTGCAGCTAGGGGATCACGCGCAAAGTGATGCAGCTTTTTTTAAAGGCTTTGCCTGGAATCGAACTTGAGGCCTCCCGATTGCTAGACCGGTGCTCAACCATTGAGCCACAAAGACCCTTGAATGGGGGACATTCCCATAAAACCCTTTTCATTGCTCGTATAGTCAGAAGCTATATAAACCTGGCACAAGCCCCAAGGATAATTAAATCAACTTTTTAGAGGCAAGGTCAATTTTTAATTCAAGATAAATTGAATTATGTTCATTGCTAACCACTATACAAAGACTTTCACACAACTAACATTGCTTCCAAGACATCATACATCCATGTTTTCAATGTTATTTTTATGATTCCATAAATTCATTTTTTTAATAATGTATTTCATACAGTTTTTCTTTTCTGATAATGAACAATAACAATGATTTAGATCATTTAATAAATTGTGTGTACAATATTATGTTCAAGAATGATATAAATTGTTGTTTTAAAATTTTCTGAAAATGTGAAGAAAATCAATATAATAATCAGCCTTCATTGTACCAATGTAGGCTGCTCCATATAAATTGGGGTGGCATGCATATATCTGGGTACTAGATGTCCCAGGAAATTTTTATATTATTGTAACACTTCCGATAGCGCCAATAGAAGAGACAGGGAGACCAGAATAACAGTACGGAAGCCTGGCTGTGAAATCCTGCATTTTGACTTAACGCACCAATGACTTTTCTGTATGCTCCATCCGCGTACACATACACACCGAAGGAAATGTCAATACAATTATATGCCATTTCTAAACCTGTTCCTTTTGTGTTGTGTTCAGTCTTTCAGACATAATGCATACATACTGCGTAGATATATACTTCCTCATGTAAAATGCATACAGTCTCCAGATTTCGGCAGACTTACTATACAGGGTGGCCCAAAAAAAACGGAACGGGGCACTTCCCAAAATATAATATCACAATGTTTATGTTCATCGGATAGGGTGTCCTTTCCAATGAAAAACGATACCAAGAACAGTGATTTTGGTCAGGTCGTTTTTGTTTAAGGACGCAGTGAGTGAGACCATGTCATTTGAAAAGACACTCTATCCGATGGACATAATACATGTGTTACTTTATTTTGGGAAGTGCCCCGTTCCGTTTTTTTTGGGCCACCCTGTATATTGCCAAACTCTAAAGGCAGTATTGTTTTCATTTAAATTATTGCGTTTTTTCTTCACATTTGTTTTTTGAGGGGGGGGGGGGGGCAGGGGGGAGGCAGGGGGGGGGGGGGGTGAGTTCTGGAAACTATTTTTTGGTTTACTGGTGATTATTTCTGAAGCTCAACTACTTCAATCATGTGGCATGATTGGTAGAGCTCTAAGAGCTTTGAAACTAGTGTACGCCAATTGCATTTGTCCTTCAGCAAGACAATCCACTATTGCTGCTATAGCCTTCTACCCAGGTGTATTAAACAGATCCCAGCCAGAATATTTTCTGAACAGGTTAACACATTCTGATCCTTTCATCTTTCAAATAAAAATCACTGGCATCAATTATTTTTCTGAAATTAAAATTCCCAGAAAAAGAAATGTATATTGAATGAATACAAATGATATTTAATTAGAGCTCGACACTGGTGCATGTAAAAATTGGTGTCGGGTAAGTAGAATTTAATAAATTGTCTAGTTTGCTTGCCTGATCAGGCAACTAAATAATTGTTCAGTTACGAGAGAACAATGTAATTCATACAGTACATGTAAATCTCATCTAGAAGTAAGTGGGCAAGTAAATATTTACAAATTAGGGAATTTCTGGAAGTGGTGTGGCAAGATCGGTAGGGCGCGTGCTTTCTGATCGTGAGACCCAGAGTTCGAACCCTGCCCACCCTGTTTGCCCTTCAGCAAGGTATTTAATCCACATTGCTGCTCTCTACCCAGGTGTATAAATGGGTACCTGGTCAGGTGAAAATTAGCTTGGTGCACCTATAGGGTTGCCCGCCACTAGTATGCTCCCCGGGGAGTTGAGAATGTGTACAAGATAATTGTGCGGGTCTGAACTGTACCAAATGACCAGGCGCTTTGAGCACCTTATTAGGTGGATATTGCGCAATATAAATATTCAATATTATTATTATAAAGTAAACCCGAACGGGCCAGTACAGAAAAAAGGTAAGCCTGGATGCTTGATTTAATCAATATACAATTATACTCGCCTGACTGGGCAATATAGCACTTGCAAGCACACTCTTGATTTTACACAATATACAATGTAGGCCTACCCGTCCATTTCACTGAAAACACAGCAACAACACATCTTGAGCACTACATATAATCAGTCATGCATCAATCAAATAATGATTCCCATGATAAATAAACATACCTCAAGTTTTTAAAATAATGTTAATATTTTCAAACATAATCAATTATACATGAATAAAACGATTGGTTACTACAATATTTTCAAATATAATCAATTAAATAAATGAATAAAACAGTTGGTTATCACCAGCTAGTACATACCTCAGGGAATTTCAAGGAGTGGATGTACTTGGTGATACTCTCGTCCCAGTACTGAGCGTAACCCTCGTTGATGCTGAAGATCTTGCCTCGCGGCTTCATGGTCATCAACCGGTCGGTCAGCACAAACTCTCCAATAGCCTGTTGGCAAAAACAAGATTGATATATTATGTCTGATATAATTCCTTCTCCAATCATCACCATAAACATCATCATTGTCCTTTTTATCATTATTAATAATAACATTTCATAATTATTAAAGGCATCAACATCTTTACCTTCATCATCATCACCATCATCAACCATCATTTTCATTATTTTCATCATCATCACTGCTATCAACATCATCATCGCCACCAGAATTATTATCATCACCATCATCACCATCACCACCACCACCATCTTCATCTTCATCATCATCAAGCTGAAAACCTCAACATCACCACCCCAACTAATAATGGCCACATATGGTGTCATTCCCATACAAGGCAAATCTTGTAATGGCAATAATGTGTGTTGTTATCACCCACCTCCTCCTCCTCTCTCTCTCTCTCTCTCTTTTATCCTGCCCATCATCATCGTCGTCATCGTCGTCGTCGTCATCGTCGCCGCCGCCGCCAACACCACCACCACCACCACCAACATCATCATCAGTACTATAAGGGAACTCCTTCACTTACCGGATCAAGCTGGAAGCCATTAACCCCACAGCCTGTACTCAGGACGATCATGGTGGCACTTCCGTACAAGGCGTATCCCGCGGCAACCATCTGGGATCCAGGGAGCAGGATGTTCTCAGTGGTGATGGAAGCTTTCACATCTCCCTCCTGTATTTACAAGGGAAAGATAATGAATATATTGATACATGAAATGTTCCTGATGAAAAAAAGAGTATCAACTCTTTTTGTCTACACCATCTCAGTCTTTCCACACTTACTTTGTCCCATAAATCGTTTTCAGAATACACCACCCCCCCCCCCCCCGATTTACATAATTGAGCTGATCCTCAATAACCTAGATCAATAACCAGTATAACCCCTCCCCTTCGAGTTTGAGGTTCTGAAATCCCCATCATCTAGTCTTTGTACATAGCCTACCGGGTTCATGTAGCCGTAGGCAAGGGGTTAACCTGATCGAGACAGATCAATTTCCCAGTGCAGTAACTCCCCAGATGGACTCAACTACTCACTTCTCAGCCCCCCCCCCCCCACAAAAAAAAAGGTTTGCTACATGGAGTAGTGCCCTAGGTACTGCCTCTGGCACGCAGTCCATTCATGCACGCCAAAGCAGAACAACAAACCTCCTGCCCCAGTATTATTGGGACTAGTCTGTGACGAGAGAAAACTGTGCCTGAGTATTTTGTGGGTCCCGCCAAGAATGGGTTAAAACAAAAGTTGAATGCTCACCCTCTTCCAGATGCCAAAGATGGAGCCGATGGAGACGAGACAGTCAATGTTTGACGAGCCATCCAGGGGGTCAAAGGTCACGATGTACTTGCCCCTCCGGTCAGTCTCAACCTCGATGATGTTGTCGACCTCCTCGGAGACCAAGGCGCAGCAGGTGAAGGAGTTCATGAGCTGGCTGACAAAGACGTCGTTGGAGATGACGTCGAGCTTCTTCTGCTCGTCACCCGTTATGTTGGACCCCCCAGCAATGCCATACCTGTAGGAGAGGTCCATGGATACAAATTTCTATAATTTTTTTTTTTTTTTTTATGGGGGGGGGGGGGGGGGGGGAGGAGGGGGAAATTCTTGAAACTTACTGAATTTAAAGTTTCCTTGCGATCTTTTTTAAATGAATCAAATTTAAAGGGGTTCTACTATGATTTAAATTTCTAATGTTGCATAGATGATGGTGATGGGGGTGATGAGGAGAAGGAGAAGGAGAAGGAGATTCGAGGAGAAGGAGGAGGAGGAAGAGGGGGAGGAGCAGGAGCAGGAGGAGGAGGAGCAGGAGGAGCAGGAGGAGGAGGAGGAGGAAGGGGGAGGGGAGGGGGAAGATGATGATGATGATGACGATGATGAATGATGAAGAGGGTGATGATGATGATGAAAAAGTGAGATGGAATGAGAGTCAAAAGATATAACTTTGTATACTATGTTTTAATATCAAATAGAAATAGAAAAGGAAAGTGAAACCATGCTAGAAGTAGAACTGAATTATCAAACCAGGAAGAGTAAAATACGTAAAAATGTGTACAATTTGCACAATAACCCTAGTACAAAATATATATGATTATTCATGAAAAAACGCTATAAAAAATAATTGTTTTTCAGAATTCATAAGACAAGACAAAAAAGTTGGGTAAAACCACCAAAAGGGGGAGGGGGGGGGAATATGGGGACACTTTTTACTGTTGGAAGTTGGAAGTTTGAACTGGTATCTGCATGTCCTGAAAATATAAATTGCAAAAAGGGTACCACCATATTTGTATTCATGATGGCTACCATATGCATAGATCCATAAATCTATCTGGTTTTTAGGACCTCTTTTACATTTACTGTACAATAAATGTAAAAGAGGCCCTGAAAACCACCAGGGACCATTTACATTTACATTTTAGATTTGCTGAAAAACGATAAGATTTATCGATCGGATCTACCAATGGCATAGGCAATACAAATTATACAATCACACTTAAAGGACAATGAAATCCAGACAAATTGTTGTATGCACTATAATACACTAAATATAATGAATAGTCCTTGAAAATTTGAGCACAATCGGTCAAGAAATAAGAAAACTATGGCTCTTTGAAAAGAGCCATGTATTTCTTTGAGTGACTCAAATTGGCAACGCACTCTGGCAAAGTTGTGGACAACTCCCCATTCATTTTGTACACAAAATTTCAATTTTGTTCAATTTTCTCAAAATGTATGTTTACCCTTCGTTCGAGTTCAACATATGTTTTGTAGAATGCTTTTATACATAACATATCATGAGTTGGGGGAATGAAAAAATATGACTATGAAGAAAACTTAAACAATTGGAACTTTTGTGTACAAAACATATGGGGAGTTGTCCACACACTTATCAGAGTGCGTTGCCAATTTGAGTTCCCCATCGGAATAAATGGACATCTTCAAAGAGCCATAGTTTTCTTGTTTCTTGTCCGATTATGCTCTAACTTTCAGAGATTATTCCTCTTAATCTCCTCAAGACTATGGAAGCAACATTTTGCTTGGGTTTCATTGCCCTTTAATTGTAAATGTACAATTTGCAAAATGCTTGAACATCGAACACCTTGTATTTTCTATTTTCAGTGTGAAAGTACAACATGAAATTTAGAACAAATATGAAGTTCAAAATATCTCTCATTTCCTGTCCACCAGGAAATAAAAACCTTTAGTTGGCCTAGCTCCCAAGCATAAAGAGTAAATCATGGCAGTATTATTTTGTCAACAATTAGTACACTGACTGGATCATTACTAAAGACATTACTATTGACTTTGTGTTGCATCACACATTTTACTTTCAATTTCGACTTTCATTAATACAATCATGATTTGGCTCGAACAGGAAACACTACAATCAACAACAATCAACATGATCATGCAATTTAAGCTTACAATCGAGAAATGCCCGCCTTTCGCACGTTGGACGAAATTGCTTTCACAGCCGTGGCGACAGCGTTGAGGAGCTGGGTCATCTCCCCCGTAGCTCCGGCGCATCGCGACTGCTCCTCGATCATGAACCGCGTCAGCGTCATGAAATCCGTGTCCACTTTTGCCATTTTGGGGGGAAGCGCGCAAGTCCTGTCGCCCATATTGCTTCTTCTTCTTCTTAGTACTAGCTACGTCTGGAAATAAGGCACGGTATATTAGCTGCTTTAATAAGCAGTTGAACTTCTGATGGCTTGTACTGTCTTGTTACCGTCTTCAAGTAAGCTTCTTCAACCGCTCATACACTGCACTATCAGGCCAGTTAACGGGATAGAACCTAACTGTGATCAGCTCTGTGCACGCACGGCGCCTGGATAGGTTAGCCAGTACCACTCTACCACCTGTCGCGTCAAAAACGTTATTCAATGGGGAACGTCGTAGTACGTACTAGAAGCATCTACGATGCGCGCGCAGCATTCGGGGCCAAGCCCACCACACTCCCACTGAATGAATGAATGATAACAGAAATAACAATTAGCCTGAATAAAAGGGTACCTATATTATTTTACAAACTTGAAGGTCGACCGAAGTCGAAACAGTGATATAAATAACCAACATACAATTTAGTGACCAGTTCATGAAGTTCAAATTCAAGTTTTCTTTTCCATGTCATCAAAACAAAGTTGACAACTTACAAAATAGAAGAAAAAATGTTTACCTAAGTCACTTGCTGCTCCAGTAAAGAATTTCATATCCGCACACTTCAATCATGAATATATTTACAACGACAAAAACAAAAACTCTTGGTATTACTAATTCCAAAGAAGTATGAAACCCGCTAGATTTCTAAGTAAGGTTTGTATATCGTATGTTGACAATGTTAATTCAAAATCACAATCATTATATTTTTTACACAAAGTAAGCCAGGGAAGTAAGCCATAAAAAACACGTTTTTAAAAGCATTATACACCCAATATAAATTCAGTTTATCGTTGTGGTTGAATAAGAATAAACAACATTTTAACATAACATAATTAAACATAGGCCTAGTTGAATGATTTTAAATTATTTGAGTTTTTGTACTTTGAATTCATACATTTATTTGATTCTCAATGGGACATTATACAAATTGCCATTTGAATAATGATGGTAATTTGTATACTATTTTACGTATTAGGAAGTACTATTATTATGTTTATCAATGTGTTATTATCATCATTATTGTTATTATAGTAGTGTTAGTATTATTATGAATATTATTATTATTATTAATGTTATTATTATTATTATTATTATCATTATCACATGTATTACTATTTTGTATTATTTTTTGCTTATTATAGGTTTTCCCATTCATTTTAACACAATTGTCATTCAATTTCATTAATTCGTCATTCAATTTCGTCCCGAGAAACCAACAGAGCGTAAATCCCAACTTCAATTTCGTCAATGGTCATTCATGTGTGTGTGTGTGTGTGTGTGTATGTGTGTGTGTGTGTGTGTGTGTGTGTGTGTATGTGTGTGTGTGTGTGTGTGTGCGTGTGTGTGTGTGTGTGTGTGTGTGTGTGTGTGTGTGTGTGTGTGTGTGTGTGTGTGTGTGTGTGTGTGTGTGTGTGTGTGTGTGTGTGTGTGTGCGTGTGTGTGATGTGATGTGTGTTTGTTTGTTTGTTTGTTTGTTTGTTTTATTTCCAAATCAAGATGAAACAAAATAAATAAAAAGTCCAGTTTGATTTACTTCAAATCTCTTACAAAATATATAAAACAAAACATAACAACATTACATATTATTTCTATACAAAAAGTATATAATTGAATGAAGATATGTTTTAAACGTATGTGTGTGTGTGTGTGTGTGTGTGTGTGTGTGTGTGATGTGTGTTTGTTTGTTTGTTTGTTTGTTTTATTTACAAATCAAGATGAAACCAAATAAATAAAAAGTCCAGTTTGATTTACTTCAAATCTCTTACAAAATATATAAAACAAAACATAACAACATTACATATATTTCTAAACAAAAAATATATAATTGAATGAAGATATGTTTTAAACGTATGTGTGTGTGTGTGTGTGCGTGTGTGTGTGTGTGTGTGTGTGTGTGTGTGTGTGTGTGTGTTACCCCCTATATAATTAATGTTACAATTCAACAATTACATCAAGACAATATATAACAGAAAATTACCTCCTAAATACATAGGACGAATTTGAATGGAGTTTTGACGAAATTGGTTGCCAATTGACGAAATTGCTTTCGCTTTTATGTGTTCAGCAACTGTGACCGACGAATTTGATTTGCAATTGACGAAAATGTGTGCCTAATGACTAAATTGTTTGGTGATTGTGTTAAATTGATTGACGAAAGACGAAATTGAAGTTGGGATTTCCGCTCTGGTGGTTCCTCGGGACGAATTTGAATGACGAATTAATGAAATTGAATGGCAATAGTGTTAAAATGAATGGGAAAACCTATATTACTATCATTGTTAATATTATCATTATTATTATCATTATATTTATAATCAATTGTATATCATTATTTTATTTCATTATTAGCAATATTGTTATTATAAATATATGTTATTATATATCATAACTGTTTTCATCTTTTCCCTCGTATTTTGAATTTTGTACAAATTATTGTGGTTTGTTTATACGTATAATTATCATGTTATTATGTAAATGTACGGACTTGCAGAACAACAGCCATTGACTGCAGCAAGTAACCGTAATGAAATAAATACATTCAACTCAACTCAATTGTATTTTGTAATAATTATTAAAAGGATTAGTAGCATTATTATCGTTATATTTTGTTGTAATAATTATTAAGAATTTCAGAGTATATACATGTATGCCAAGTGATATTCAAGCATTGCGATTAGTAAATGTGCTCCGCTTGGCCGAATGAAAGAACGCCATCTCGCACTGACACAATGGAAGTGGTTAAAATTAAAACTCGGTGGGGGCGGACGTGTTTCTTCTGAGCTCCTTTGTTTCTTTTGTTTTTTCCGTTTTGCCGTTTGTTTCTATTTTGTGATTGGTACTGGAGTGACGATCTGGACGCGTACAAGCCATTTTTAGGATGAATTTTTTTATTTAGCTTTCTGATTTTCGTATTTTGGGTGATTTAGCGATCAAATTTTGGATTATTTTAGTGAAAGAAGTCAAATTTGCAGTTGTTTTCGCTGCGCGTAGTGCTATACACCTGTTGTGACAACATATCGCGCCCTCTGTTATTTGTTTTATTACTTTTATGTTTTTAATTACGCACGGTACACCTGCGCCAGCGCCTTCATCTGAGGTCCGCGCAGCTGAGTTGTCTACGTGACGTCACTGGATTACCATCAGAGGAATATCCTTTACTTGAATAATATTATGCACATTTATTTTATTATTAGTTCTGGTTCTGGTTCTAGTTCTATGGTAACATTAATATGAAATAATATAAATAATAATTATAGTACTGGATTTTTATAGATACATGTATGCATTTTGTAGATGTGTTACGCTTCGTACTGATTTGTGCGTTGGGTGTGGTTGGGTGCTGATAATATTATTAAGTTAACAATTTGATATTATTGTTTTTATTTTTCCTGTTCTTTTTGTTGATCATAATTTGTTCTTGAATCGATTGGGTGAGTGGTACATATACTCCGCATTATTTTACTAAGTAGGCTCTGTATAAGCTTGGCTTGTTAGAGCTCTTGTGAGTAGTGTGCCGCGGGGTTCCATATCCTTAAACTGCTGGCGAACAGAGCAACAAGACCAAGCTCTGTAATTCTTAGGTTTATCCAATGGTTAGGTTTGTCCAATAATGTCGAGTTTGTGCCACAGAACTTAGTCGAACAAGTCATTTTTTGATTATAATATATCAACTTAATGTCATAATTTTTGTTTATTCTTTTAAATTTATGTCTTAATATAGTCACAATCAGCAACTCAATGTATTAGTAGTATATATTGTAACACGCATAACGTACAAACAAATTCAAAATGAAGCAAGGAAAACTGACTTTTGTGCCATCTATTTTTGTTCTAGTAGTGGTGGTGTTTGCCGTCAATACTTTTACTCAAAGGCGCGTAGGTAGAACACAATCCATTAGTAATGTTTTCCAGTATCGAGACGTGCATAGTTTTGTTGACGAACGGCCTTCTCTGGCTGTGTTAGGCGGAATTAAAAAATATGAATTGAGGGCCAGCTATGTCAATTGGATGTCCACACACGGACGAAATAGGAGAAACATTTTGGAAAGAAAAAGAACAAGTATACTGCTATTGATTATTATTTTAGGAGGAGATGTTGAACTAAATCCTGGACCAGTGAAGTTTCCCTGCTCTGTTTGTAATCGGCCTGTTGCAAAGAATCATAGATCCGTGCAATGTGATCGGCAGGAATGCCATCAACAGGTACACATTAAATGTGGAGGAATAACGCCCGATGAATATAATAACATACGGATACAGTGTCCTGATAGGAGAACGGTCTGGTTCTGTAACAAATGTGAAGATATGAACATTGTTCCTGATTTATTATTCATGGACTTACCGATCAACAACTCTTTCTCAGCACTTTCTGATATAGATACGTTATCTAGCGAAGATTCTTCGGATACAGATGGAGAAGACAATAACGTATTGCATGAACACTCCAACGTGGGGGGCAACTCTCCTGGAAATAGGGACACACAAGACAACCTACACCGCCGCCGACCAAAAGCAAGAACATTGAAACTTCTAAATGTAAATTGCAGAAGCCTGAAGAGTCAAAGGAAACAAAGAGACCTCCTGGCTCTAGTAGAGCAAGAAGACCCGGATATTATATGTGGAACAGAAACTCACCTAAATGGAGAATATTTCACGAGCGAAGTCTTCCCTCAAACATACAACATTTTCAGGAAGGATCGTAATGAACATGGTGGAGGTGTGTTCATTGGATTACGGAAGGATCTATTGGGTATGGAAATGGACAACCTAGACACCGAATGTGAATCCATTTGGGCCAAAATCATCTTTGCTGGGAATCGAATATTATACATTGGATCTTTCTATCGCCCACCGAATGACGACCCTACGAGTTTGCTGAATCTTAACGGCGCTCTCAAGAAACTAACGGAGAAAGCAACACTGCCCAACATTATTTTATGTGGGGATTTTAACGCCCCACATATAAACTGGGAGAACAATACCGTTATAATAGATGCTGCACAAAAAAAACCTCAATACGGGAGAAGACTCAATGAAACTCTCATTGACATGACCCATGACAACATGCTCTCGCAAATGCAATGTGATGCTACAAGAGAAAAGAATAATTTGGACCTCGCATTCACCACAATACCAGACCAAATCACCAAGACTGAAATTGTTCCCGGGATGTCCGATCACAGGGCAGTGTCGATCCACCTTTCCACCTCAATGAAATACACCCGCAAAAAACCTCGCAAGGTATACGTTTATAAGAAAGGGGATATGAAAGGTTTGGGTGACGACATTATACAATTCAAGGACTCCTTCATTACATCTGCTGGCGATAGGGATGTCAATTTAAATTGGGAAACATTCAAAAGTGAATTATTTCGTTTGATGGATAAACATATCCCTCAGAAAAAATTGTCATCATGGCAGGATGTGCCATGGATGACGAATGATATAAAGAGGCAAATTCGAAAGAAAAAAAGATTATACAATAAGGCAAAGAGAGTTGACACCGAACAATGCTGGCAGGATTTTCGAGACATAAGAAAGGCTGTCAAAGCTAGCATGAGAAAATCATACGAGGAGTACATAAATGGAATATTTACGGACAGCGCCGATGAAAAACAATCACACAAGAGATTCTGGAAATTCGTTAACAGCAGGAAGAAGGACTCGGGTACGATTCCCACCTTGAAGACAGCGTATGGACTTGCGACAGACAACCTTTCCAAAGCTGAGGCTCTAAATAATCAGTATGAATCTGTATTTACAAACGAAACCCGAGAGGCGATACCAGACAAAGGACCAAGTCCTTATGTGTCGATGTCAAACATAACGTTTACGTTGGAAGGGATTGAAAGAATGCTTAAATCTCTCAATTCAAATAAAGCATGTGGCCCAGATCTAATTCCTGTCAGGATCTTGAAGGGATATGCAAAGGAAATAGCCCCTATACTCCGAGTCATATTCATTCAATCCTATGACACAGGCAAATTACCACAGGACTGGTTGATTGCTAATATTGTACCTGTTTATAAAAAGGGAAATAAATGCAAACCAGAGAATTACAGACCTGTTTCTCTAACATGTGTCACATCTAAACTCATGGAACATGTGATATTTCACTCCATCATGGAACATCTGGATGAAAATGATATACTTGTGAAGTATCAACATGGTTTCCGCAAGAAGCATTCTACCGAGTCCCAACTCATCACTACGGTGGAAGAACTATCCAGATCTTTAGATAACAACCATCAAACAGACGTAATGATTTTGGACTTCTCCAAGGCCTTCGACAAGGTTGCTCATCATCGGCTTTTAAGTAAGCTGAAATACTACGGAATTCGTGATGGGACCCTAAGCTGGATATCAACTTGGTTGACTACCAGGACTCAACGAGTGGTTGTTGATGGAGAGGCTTCAACGTCGGTTCATGTCACATCAGGAGTGCCTCAGGGCACAGTTCTAGGTCCTCTGATGTTCCTCTTATTCATAAATGACATTGGTGACGAGGTCGATTCTACCATCAAATTATTTGCGGACGATTGCCTTTTGATGCGGAGAATAACATCTGTAGATGACACGGTAAAACTTCAATCAGATATGGACAGACTTTTGGAGTGGGCTGATCGGTGGCAAATGCAATTCAACGCCAAGAAATGCTACTCAATGCGAATTCACAGAAAGAGGCATCCCATTATGCACACGTATAATATGAGGGGAGATGATCTTCTAGGTGTGGCCAGCAAAGCATATCTTGGTATCGAGCTACATGAGCGTCTAAGCTGGAAATCTCATGTAGATGCGGTCACAAACAAGGCCTCGAGGACCCTTGGATTCATTCGGAGAAATCTTGGAAGACAATGTCCAACAGAAGTGAAAAAACTGGCATACATCTCTCTCGTACGGTCCCAGCTAGAGTATGCTTCGGTAGTATGGGACCCCAACAAGCAGAACCAGATAGACCAACTAGAGAAGATCCAAAGACGTGCACTTCGTTTCATTTGTGGAAACTACCAGCGTGATGCCAGTGTAACATCCATGCGAGAACAACTTAATCTCCAAACTCTTGAAGAAAGAAGAAAACGGGCACGATTGTCAATGTTCTACAAGATAGCAAATAACAACATTGCGATTCCAATACCGGATTACATCAAACCGAGGGAGCGAACTACAAGGAGGAGTCAACAACAACGATATATGAGACTAGGCTCTTCAATGGACACTTACAAATTTAGTTATTTCCCCAGGACACTAAAGGACTGGGACGAGCTACCTCAGAACATCGTCGAACTGCCTTCTTTGGAGCAGTTCAAGGTGGCTCTTGAAACAATTTAGTTCCCTTAACAGGAACTGTACCGCATAGAGCTGTATATAACAACTCTATGCTTTTCCCTCATCTAGATGCTGAACAGGCGTTGATGAGTATTACCATAGAACTAGAACTAGAACTAGAACTAGAACTAGTTGGTTGGCTCAGAAAACTGCTGAAATTCGTCTAAATCTAAAGGCTCAGTCACACCGCAAGACCGAACCCAGACCGACACTAAACCGAACTAAATTACAAATTTCCGCTTTATCGGGCTCCGACAAGAGACCGAACTGGGGAAACACACCAAAACCATTCGGTCTTCTATTCATCGTATGAATTCGGTTTGCATTCGGCCGAATCAAGACCGATACGACCCCGATAATATTTGAATGAACCCCGACATGAAACCGATAATTCCGAACTCACATGGAACGCAGCCCGAATTCATCCCACTAGTATAAATACGACACATTGGTTTACGCTATCTGAACGATAATAATGTCTGATATCAGTTTCATGTTCTATTTCCCAACTTTTTGCGAATTTTTGTCTGATTAATGATTCATTATAATCCTATTCTTTGTCAAAGTACAGGATGAAGTAATCCTGAACTTATAAATGTTAAATGAAACATCATACGGTATGACTTTTATTTGGAGGAAGTTGGCTATATTATGTGTGTTGCTTCTTTTGAAAGTAAAATTATGGAATATTTCACTAAATATTATAATCCCATTATAATCACATTATATATTTATGGTCAGTCTTGTATGTGTTTCAATCAATTATTTTAAAAAGCTGCATCACTTCGGTGATCCCTCACATTATATCACCAAGTTGATTTCTATCCTTCGTGTTTATGTCATGTTTATAATAGCTTCTAACCACTCGAGCAATGAAAATTAAGGGGTTTCAGGGACGAGCGCCGTACTATGGTTTGCTATAGCTCAGTTGGTAAGAGCACCGGAGTAGCAATCCAGAGGTCTCGGGTTCGAATCCCGTTAAAATCCCATTTTCTTTGCTCCTTTTCAATCACATGATTTATTTCTGGTCAGTTTCTTTATGTTTGAATTTAATGTTATAATGATAGAAATAAACAAGACTGGTCATTAAACAGCAGTAATTTTGTATCTGAATAGTGATTGTATATGTTTGTACGTATGTACCTAACTTCTAGACTCATACATTACTTAAAAAGGATCTATTAGCAGTGTCCACAAACTTCCGAGTGTTTTTTCTACATACCTTGTTGTATCCATATCACCAATTTAAGAACATGTTTGGTTTTCAAAACGCCTAAGTTGTTATGATATGCTTGAAGTATTTAAATTTCGAAAATCTCTATTGGAGAATTCCAACTGTGAATGACGTTGGTGTAATGAGTAGGGGAGTTGCAATTCGCACATTACTCGGTCACATGACATGTCATTACCTCGGAAAGAACATAATAATTGTATACGAGGTCCACTCATAAAATAAAAAATAGTATATGTCATGGAAATTAATTATAAATATCTTTCAAGTATGATGGGCGATTACTCTCTCGCAAAAATAATAATTTTGTGCTCTTATATATAAGAGCACATTGTTATTTCCCAGTATGATGAAGGAGACCCCAATCAAACTATTAGTTCAGCTTAAGTACTTTATTGACTATAATTATATATTCATAGCACGGCTCAAAGCAATAGATGATATATTTTTCCAGTAAAAATTATATGTAAATATGCCCAAGATATCGACCCTCTTCCAAATACTGGATGTGCTCAAGTGGGTAAATATCGCATCGCTCGAGGGCTATTCGGTCTTGATTCGGTTTGGTATCGGTGTCGTTGCGGGCATCATTTGAGTACAACATTTCCATTTTTTTTTCTTGCGGTTTCAGTTCGGCCGAATCCAAATGGCATCAGAACCGAACCCAGCCCGAATTTTCACCCCGACACCAGATGGAATCCACTCCGAATCCTCCCCGCATTCCCCGAACCGTCCCCGACACGACACCGATACATCCCCGCAAGCACCCCGATAATTTGTCGGAATGGGTTCTTTCAAGCACGCTCGAAAGAACCCACTCCGACAAATTCGGAGTCCGAACAAGAGACCGACAATTCCGATACCACTTCGGCACCAAACCGCTAGCACCCCTAACGTCCCCGCAACGTCCCCGAATTATTCGGTCTCGTGTCGGTCTGGATTCGGTTTGTGGTGTGACTGGGGTATAAAGTTTATCACATTTGCCTACTTTGATATCAGTTTGATATTAATGTTGACCTTATTTACTGATATAATATTGAATGAGAGTGGTTTTATCAATCTTTTTTCTGACGACGGTGTATTCTATGTTTTTTTTTACATAATATGATCTGGGCCCCGTAACATTCACGATTAATCGTACGATCTATGACAACTGATCGTACGACTGATTAATTGATCCTACGATTAATTGTACGACCAATTAATTGATCGTACGATGAATTGATCAATCGTACGATTAATCGTGAATCTTTATGTTACGGGGCCCTGTTTTGCCAGTTGAATCATGTAAACATTTTAGTATGTTAAACAAATATTTGTTACGGGCTTGGAATCAAAAGCGAGAAATAATCCCTAGTTCGAAACGGTAGTGGAGGCGAGATATTTTTGTATCCATAATTATTATCATCATGCAGTGTTATAGATAAAATAAATTTCAAGTTTAAATTATAAATCATTGTGATGCATATCGAAATGTATACTGCATAGAGCAGTCAATATTTTGGTATTAACCGCGTTGCCATGGTAATGCAGTTCTACCCAGCAAACTCTCCTGATCGTTATGAAAGTCTAATACACTTTCTGAAATTTGTATGACACATTTTGAAAGGTGATGTACACTTCTCTCTGTATTCGTGTTAAAACGGGAACCGAGAGTGCGGATGGTGACATACCGGCCGCGTTTGGTCAGCTGCAATTTCGTCTCCAAGCAAATCAAATTTCAGAGGCCTATACGATTATGATCATGATTAGTTTATAGGGGTTTGGATTAGGGTTACACTAGTTAGGTTACAATTTTGGGGTCAAGTTTGGAGCTCGAACGCGGTGAGACGTAAAACCAAATGGTGTAGATTAAGCGACTATAACAAACGGTGGTGTAGCGACATGGGGGCAAGGGGGTGGGGACACGTGCCCACCCCCCCCCCCCCCCCAAAAAAAAAATAATAATAAATAAATAAATAAATAAATAAAATAAATAAATAATAAATAAATACATTTTCAAAAATCCCCAAAACTATACATGTATATAAGAAACATTTTAAGGTGACCGTTTCGGAAAGAAAATAAAGATATAAATAAGATGTGCCCCCAATCATTGGCGCCCCCCCCCCCCCACCCCCGATATGTCCAACCTAGCTACACCACTCATAACAAATGATATATAAAAGTGTGGATGATCTTATTTTATTTTCATGATCATGATTCTACATACAGCATTGTGATATCCGACCAAAATATATATGGGTTCCGTCATGCAGTTAGTTGCGTATGATATATGACTATGGTATTGCACATCCGCGGGTGATAAGGGTAGGGAGGCGTTTTCGTTCGATGTTCTTTGAGCACTTTTAAAGCGCAATTGTATTTATTTTGCTTAATTACAGTACTAATTTTAGTACAATTATGCCTGAATATAAAAATAAATTGTTTAAGAGGATTTCCTCAAACTGTTGCAAGGTTGTTCAGCTGTATTCGTCAAACAAATTTAATCGACAATTAATGTATAAAGCAGCATATGTATGTCATAAATGAGTTTTCAAAGTATTGCGAACCATTTAGACTATTCTGACTATAGTTTCAGTTTTGTTCATTATTTCCGCACCAAAAACGTCTATATTATAATTATTATTAATAATTATCCAGTCATTTACGGCAAATGTGACTCAAATTGTTATAATCATTCCAGAGTTCACATAATGCCCGCGGAAGTTCAATACGACAATAATTATACATTTCATAATTCACGCCCCTTGCCACGACCTTGCCATACGTTCATAGTTCACCCAATATGCAGCAACCAAAAGATCATCGAAAAGCCTAGTTATTCTTGTTTAATATTACACCCGATAATTTCCAAATTATCTTCAAATACCTTAATAAGATATTTCCTGACCGTACCATTTTTTTTTTAGACACACGGTATAACCACGGTAATTGAGCATAAATGATTGGAATGATTTTGTTACTGTACTTAGACGAGTATTTCTTGATTTAATTACGATTCTAATTTACCAGGGGATAACACTTCTTTCCACGGTAATAGGACAACAATTTGATAGTTTGCATAGTCCGTTATGTAATATCGACGCTGATTAATTAAAGCCTAATGCGTCAAGCCTACAAAGCGATGACAAGCGAATTAATTTTGTTTTATAATGTTGAGAAGAGTCAATTTATTTACAATTAATTATTTTTTAAAAAGCTGCATCACTTCGTATGATCCCGCGCACTTTCTGTAGAAAGGTTGATTAATTATCCTTGTGTTAGTGCCCGGTTTGTATAGCTTCCGAGCAATGTGAAGGGTTTCATGGGAACGCCCCCCATTCAAGGGTCTTTGTGGCTCAATGGTTGAGCTCCGGTCTAGCAATCCGGAGATCTCGGGTTCGATTCACGGCGAAGCCTATTTTTCTTTGCTTATTTTAAATCATGTAATATATTTTTAGTTAGTTTCCTCTATATTTGAATTCAAGAATAAATTGTATTCATAATTGTAATTTGTTTGTTTGATAAAATCCGTAACTCATCAATCAATTGAGTTCTCCTTTTACAGGGCTAAAATTTTCAGTTGGTGATGACATGTAGACCAGAAATAAACATGAATATTTTGTTTCCTTAATTTCACCAATGACACTGAAAAATACCATCGAAATTATATTAATGAACCAATTAAAAAAAAATGAACTCTAACTGGAATGTAACACGTTCGGTCTCCCCAAAACATGCCAAAAGAGACAGATAATGTAAATGCAAAGGAAATTCTCTTTGCTATTCCCATTTCCGGAACATGGCTATCATGGCTATAGCTACAGATTTGTTGTTTTCCTTTATTGGTTGTATTTCTAGTCATTGTCCGTAATACAGGAAGGTGTGACTCAAACCAGGCATTTCTTCCCCGTCTTTAATCATTTAAATCCAGCGAAAAAAATATACATGAAGTATATCTAGAGCAAAAGAACGAGGCAGTTATTGTTATTTTGTTCTTCGCAGTCAGACAGTCGTGACAGTATATATAGTGGCAATATGCGTTCTACATTTTAAAAGATTCATAAAAGTTCCTGGCAAAATGTTTGACTCGCACTCACGGAATAATTTACGTCGTGAATAGACTTTATGGTGAGTAGTACGGACTATACTCTGGACCTCTAGCTACAGAATATCATACAACATGATAATGCTGCTTTAATTTAGTTGACTGTTATTATTCCTTCTCTTTCACTGATCACATTTGACACGTGTAGTCATCTGTCTGGCACCGAAGAGTGGCCAAATATAAATAATTATACGATTATCAGTTTATAGTTGGGTGGAAACAAAATGGAACGCATTGTTATCTTCACTTTATCGATGTACTTGACATGCTTGATGAGAAGTGCCTTCGCCGAATCAATATTGCCTGGGTCAGATTTAGAGGAAGGCCCGGAAGACCAGACGGTGTTGGCTGGAGAGAGGGCATTGTTCAACTGTGATCTTGAAGACAGTAACGAGAAGACGGTCTTGTGGTACAGCGCCCAGACGCAGTCCTACATCACTCGCAAAGACGTCGTGCGGAACCCGATACTGCGCGACCGTTTCTCGATTCTCGTCAACTTCACGACGCAGTCGTATTTGCTCATCATCGACGACGTCCAAGAGTCAGATGCCGGGACTTACGAGTGTGCCTACCTCCTGGGACTACGAGCGAAGACGCTGGCAACGGCCCACCTGGTGGTTGTCCCCGCGCCGGCGACCAAACCGATCTGCGGCATCACCTACTTACCTGACATGGCGACATCCTGGCAAGGACAGGTGGTGGATGTGTCGTGCTCGTGGGAAAGCAGCCACCCAAAGGTTATTGCAACGTTGTTCCGGAATGACAGCAAGCTGACTCCAGATGTTTACTTGGACCATCGAATCGTAACCCGGGTTTATCTGGGCGATCAGGGGAGCAATGTCGTGTTCAGGTGCGACATAAAACTCCCGGAGCTCGGGTGGATGAGTTCTTGCAGCATGGAGGCCCAGGGCCACCCATCCCTTAAAGTTGGAATACTCCCGCTGATTAGCAGAACCAAAGCTGATTCCGCTGTTTCTTTGGACTGCTATGGACAGTCAGACGGAGCAGCGCCGGAGTACTCGTGGGTAGTTCCCTCTAACGAATCATATCAATTAAGCGAGGTATTCCACAGCGAGAGAAATTATACATCGCTGAAGCTGGATGGGCTCGGGTTGAAAGAAAAGACCGTGGTGGTTGAGTGTCGCGTGTCCACCAAGGATGGTAGGACGGCGTCGAGCATTGCCGTTGTCGACGTCGAGCCAACCTACCATCCTCTCAACTCATCACGCGTTGTCATTTCTCTTCTCGCTGGGCTGATGTTGCTTCTTCTTATCGTCATCATAACTTCCTGTTTCGTGTGCTCGTCGAGGAAATCATCGAAGTCGTCGTACGATCAACTCCTGTCGAGCAAGAAGGGGAAAGGACCGTCCATCGTGTACGACACCGTAGCGAAGTACTACCAAGATGGACACCTCAGCTTGAATCTTGATTCGCCCCCTTCAAGCCCTCTCCAGCCTCTAGCCGCAGCTGCACAGCTCCCTCCAGATCCGGAGGAACTGGCCACCATATCGCCCAAACGATCCGGCAGCACTCGATCAGCGATGTACACCAAGCCGGTCAGCCTACCAAAGAAGCTGAGCAGGTCAGGAAACAAGTCGACAACCAAGACCCAGCTGGGCAAGAAGACGGCACGAAGCATCTCCGTCGGGTCCACATCGAGTCCAGACACGAACGTGCTCTACGAGAACCTGCCGCGCACCGGATCGATGTCGTCGCTCTACTCGCGACTCTCCACTGACAGCCACGCATCGATGACATCTATGACGAGTCTAAACGAGTCACTGCCTCGCGGCGTCGACCTGACCAGCACGGACAACGACCGCGAGCCGATCTTGAAACATTCGTACATCGGTATGCTGCAAACGAACCGCTTCGCCGAAGATGATGACGACGATGATGACGACGCGCACGATTACGAGGGCATCGACGTTGCGACGAGTTCGAAGTTGACGCGGAAGACGAAAGTGAGGTCGAAGCCCGTACAGTACGTCGAGCTGGACTTGCAGGCGAAAACACCGAAGCCAAGGAAGTCGAAGAAAAAACCCAAGGTCAAATGGGCAGACAATGGGGTTGTCTACACTGAACTCAACATTTGATTTTAACCCAATCTGGACTGGTCCCGAAAACATACATGGACTGGGATCTATAGACAATGTGTGTTTTACCAATATCAAATAATCTTCAAGATGGTATTTAAGACAATTTTTTATCATTATGCTCTGAATGTGGCACTGCTACTTTCTGCTACATTCTATGTAAATGTAAATCAAGGTTTTAAACCTTAATTTTGTTTATAGTGAGCGAGGCCAGGACAGGCAGCATACATTGATTAACCTATTTTTACTGTATTAAAATAGGGAACATGTTTGTTTAACGCTTCATAACCATCAGCAGAAAATGATCGTTTAATTACAACAATAATTTTTCTTGGTGGTCAGTCTGGTCTTAGTTCTTGAAGTCATGTACAGGTGTATATATTATTCTGAATTTTTCATCGATATCATACATGCCATAAGCATATGGAATCGAAATGTTGCTA
The DNA here is from genome assembly GCA_037951105.1 of Echinarachnius parma. Lineage (NCBI taxonomy): Eukaryota > Metazoa > Echinodermata > Echinoidea > Clypeasteroida > Echinarachniidae > Echinarachnius > Echinarachnius parma. The sequence continues at coordinate 14,810 of JBAMJV010009928.1, read as the reverse complement.
TAGTATGCGAGGTGAAAAAGGTTCTGCATGTTGCTGTTGTTGTTGTTCAAACCTTTGTTGTAGTAGACAGAATAAACGTGTCGTATATAATGTATATTTAATTGTATGCTCGATTCAATTTTGTGGAGATATGTATGAATCTTTTACATTTATATCTAATGACTGCAGCTCATGGAACATAGAAGTTAGAATATGAGTTCACTTACATATTGTTTTTTGACGTAATGTGTAGCGGAAATTGCAATTATTGTGTTTGTTAAAATTAATAATTGCTTTAGGTGAATGTGGTACCGACAAAAGGAAATAATATCAAGTGGCATATATAGCGTTGCGTGGCTTATTGATTGGGGGAATGGGTGCACGCCGTTTATGGAGGGCACACTCTATTTGTTTCTTGACAATATTTACCGTGTAAGTTTTGTTTAATGGTAAATATATTACTCATTGTGGATATAGTATCGAAAATAATATCGCTAGTGATATTCGTTTGTCTCGCAATGTATGGTCAACAAGGAATCTAAAAGATCACGACGTTTCGTGCGCCGCTGCACCTGACGAAGTGTTGCAGCGGCGCACGAGACGTCGTGATCTTTTATATTCCTTGTTGACCATACATTGAATATCACTAGCGATATTATTTTCGATAAGGTTTGTTTGTTTATGTTTCTCATTATCATTCGGTCACGTGCTCATCTCCCGTGCCTCCCGTAGCTTTACACCACTGGCCACTTGATATTCGGCACAGTCGATGTATTTCTATATTATTTACCCTTTTGTTTTAACTGTTTTGTTACATTATTGGGGAGGGGCATGTAACCCCCTTCTTGCCTCCCACCCCCCCCCCCCCCTACTCCAATAGCTACGCCACTTGTCATACATGGAAATGTGCAAGGTTAAAGTGATATCATTGTTGTGGCTTTAGACTCAAGGTATCTTTGCAACCCATGGTCCGGTGTTGGTTGGAATAATGATTGAGTGAAAGTGGAATAAAATACTTTGACTCAATCCGTCAGATGGGCTCCTAGCTCAGTCGGTAGAGCACCTGTCTAGAAATCGGGGGGGGGGGGGGGGTGTTTCACAAAGATCCTAAGTTGGACTTAACTCTAAGTTGGACTTTAAAAGTATGGTAAGCCATTTGTAGCCTTGGAATAAAATCTATTCAAATTTTTTTTTTAATGCAAGTATTTTAGACTTTTCATAAATTTTACATGAAGAACATCCAATCTCTTCGATAATAGAAACATGTTTATGAATTGAAAAGGAATTTTATAATTTGTTTTAATAGAAACTAACAGCTTTCCATACTTTTTAAGTCCAACGTAGAGTTAAGTTCAACTTAGGATCTTTGTGAAACACCCCTGGATGTCTCGGGTTCGAATCCGGGGGAAACCACACTTTCTTTGTTCATTTGTCATGTATAAATTATATTTTGATATAATATATGTATGTTTACGCGAAATAATTGTTGTCGACCTGTATTGTTCCAGGAAGTATAAAGTGCACCAAGTGAGATGTATATTTCATCGATAGTAATGTTGCATTTATTTTGATGATCGGGTTAATGATAGCGTAAAATAAATATTCTTTGTAACTGCTACCAGTGTTATTTCCGAAAGGAGTTACTGGTATTTCAAACTAAACATACGGTACTATAGCTGACAAATGTTTCTAAGCTATTCGTAAATATTTTGTTTAAATATTGCCACAGTGCATCAACCACCTTTACCTATTACATGTAGTACTAAATAATAATGCATCATTTTAAATGTCAGCCAGTATATAATGTTCTTCTCCTGAAGTTACCGTTGTGGCAATCGTAATTATAAATAATACAACTATGTGTAATTCGGAAACTTATAAACGAGTTTTGTAATGTATACACAAGTTTATTTAATTAAACGCAGTTTGAACCTCTATACTCAGTATGTGCCCTAAATGTGTGCGTTACAAACACCAGTCTAACCAAGGTTCCAGAGATTCTTTATAGCCCGGTCACATATCAACGGATTGCGCAAACGGATGTCAAACAGAGAGCTAAATTTTCCATCCGTTCTATACGTTTCTTGTCCGTTCCTTGTCCGGTGATGTACGTTGTTCTATGTTTTGTACATGAAGCAATGGAGACGACTTTTATCACCGGATAATTTAATTTTGCAAATTGTCTATTCGTTGGGCATACGTTTCCGATATCTGTTGATATCTGACCGGGCCATTATCAAGATAAACGATTAAACCAGGAACACAGTTGAATATGCTCATTCTTGGATAGCCAAATATATTAAAGGTAGTGTTGAGTATTGGTATTTCCTGAAGTGCCCCCCGATATTTTTTTGATAATTTTTTGATATTTTTTTGATAATGAAAAACTGACTGTCAAATTCGAAAGAACATACAATTTTAATGACAGAATAAATGTTATTTGATCAATTGATTTTTTTAAATAGCGCCCTCTTGAGTTGTAACGGCTCTTTTTGAATGATAACAGGGGTTTTACTTAGTAGTTTGTAATTGTGTATACTTTTTGAGTATGGTGAAATTATAACTATTACTTTGTACCGTAATGGTGCAGGTTTTGGTTACTAAAAATAAGTTTGACCAATACTCAACTATCCCTTTAAAGGGATGTAGTAACTTTGTTTGACATGTGCGAAAAGTGATAAATGGTTGACAAAATGTGCATGTTTGTGATCCGATTTGTCCACTATAGGTGATGTGTGAACATTTCGCGTTAAATGGATGTTATGGCCAAGTAATGAGCGAAAATGCAATGTTATAATACGCTAACTCATCGCACTGACTCTGTACACAGTTATAACTTTCCAGTGGATAATTAAAAATCCGACCACTAATAACCACTACAACCGTAAATATCTTTTCAACGGAAAATAAATTCGAAAAATAAATCCCGTTTCATGCTTGTAATATTGTAATACAAATGCAACACGGTATTAGAGAGCCACTAGTCAGAGTACTAAGTAAGTTTTGTGAATTTTGACAATGTTACTAGATCCCTTTAAACATTAAACGTATCGTGATGATACAATAGTAGTACTAGGGTATAGGACGGTGTAATGCGTGTACCGATGGTCTCCAAGCAGGGTTTGCTCCACCCATACGATAATTCAGAAGTTCAATGCCACCTTAAACAAATATTAAAATGCTCACTCTTGATTAGCTAATTGTCACATTTAAACATGACGTTAGTTTGAAATCGATTTGATAGGCGATATGATTCATAAAGCTTGGTCAACGAAACAAAATGTTGAGTCATCCATATAATTATGCAAATTAATCACTGTGTCATTCAGAACATCCGATATAATAAAAAGTACAAGTATTATCATGTTTCTAAATAAATGAATGACACTTTATCGAGTAATTATTTGGTTCCCCAACACACCCCCCCCCCCCCCCCCCCCCCGCACCCCCAACAAAAAAAAAATGATAATATGAATCACGATTTAAAAATGCAAACACGTTTAAAAACTTGAAACTAATGACTTCAAACCCTTACCCTAACCCTTGAAACAAAGACAGAGAGAGAGAGAGGGGGGGGGGGGGGGGGGAGTAAATTGAACATGATATATATTATTAATCACGATTAAAAACTGCAAACACTGTTTAATAAAGACTTCAAACTAAGTCAGATTTGTTGTTTTATATTCATGTATTTACATTTATTAATATTCAATGTGTATTTACATATTATCCTCTTTTGTCGTAATATATGTAACAATGAAGTGTATTACTTTCTCGTTCTGTACTGTAACGTATAATACGCACGATATACTACAGTCAAACATAATTTGTATGCATATCCGAAAAGAGCAATTAACATAGATATAAATATCGAATAACATATATTTCTTATATTTGCTTTATTCCCGTGCTTATTGGCAGTAAAACAACACTAACCAATATTATGCATTTCCTTTCAAATTTACAAATGATCATTGACAAATAACAAAATGTGTGGCAACGCAGCCTCTATCAAACATGATCATACATTTTGATGACGAATAAATCACACATATATCTTAACAACCAAATAAGTATTGAAGTAAATATCTAAAACAAATATACGTATACTTGAAGATGACAATAATCATCGCTTACCAATCAATAGCAAAATGGATATACATTATATTAAAGTGAGGCCTGTAAAGTGTCTAACTCCACGAAAATTACTTGGAGCTTCCTCGTTTCTCTTCTACCGTGTTGTTTAGCTTATGGTAAGAGAATAATAAAATAGGGTTAGATTTTTTCAAATGCACCTTTAGTATGACGATATCTATCATTCAGCTCAAAAGCGTTAACAAACGGTCATAAACCTCATAAACGTCCGTTGTAAAAGCTGACGCATATTTTCGCTTTTTTAACCAGGAAAGCAGTGTTCTTTTTCAATGAAACTTTCACACATCATTCGGACATATCTTGCAATGATTTTGGGTACAGAATGAAGTCTCAAATGTCACTTTGGTAATTATATCTGACACTTTACAGGCCTCACTTTAACATTTATTTTTAAAATGCTATCATGCCTACGAAATATCATTATATTAAATTGACAGAAACAGAAAGTACATTTGCCGTAACACAATTAAAGGAGAAAATAATCATACACAACGTGTATACACAAAATGGCGTATGGTTCGTGAAAACACTTCATAATATAGGTTTCCCGGCCAATTTCGTAAACTGTTCATTTGTATTGATAAGCGGTTAGTTCAAATTTGCGAAATTAATTTGAAGGCTTTAAACTGTCGTTCACAAAATTGGATTTCCTTCATTCTATTTATTAGCTCTTCGGTCAAGTGATTCAGCACTTATATCATTCAATAAAAAAAAGCACGCTATTGTATTAGCATTCAATTTCGCCAACGGAATTCACTGAAGGCGGTAATCAGGAATTATTTCGCTTTAAATTGAATGACAATTTTACGAAATAGAAACACGTTTTAAATCGAATGCAAAATGTATTCGAATGATTGGTATATGAATTAAAATGCTAAAACACGAATTTGAACTACAAAATACAGCTACGGTGACAAAATCGGCGAAATTGAATGCACATCAATTTAATACGTGTGGCCAACTTACACAATTGACCGAAAATCCTATATTAAAGTAAAGTTAGCATCTATACAGTTTGACATGCACAATCACTATCCTCTATGCGACCCAACTACCTAAAGCGAATCCGATTTAAACAACTTAATACAAGGTTGCACATGTCATATTTTTGTTATTGAATCCCATAAAGTTGTATACAGGGTGAGTCGCATTTGCAATAAACTGTTCATCGTGTAACCATGGTAACTGTTTCTTGGTTTCATCAACATAATACCAGTTGACTATACAAGTCTTATCACCAAACACTTTTTGTTGTTGAAATGTTTGTTAATTATAAACATTGGTACATGTTGCTTGATAAATCGGTAAACAATAATGTTCTGAACTATCTAAATTTATATGTACATGTTGCTTTACAATTTAATTAAAAACGTATTTTGAATATAGTGAATTGCATTCTTTAATTAACTATATACACCTTTTTTTTGTTAACAAAATAACATCTCAAGGTTTGTACATATTTAACTACTAACATCTATTCAATTTACAATGCCCACAAACATGACAAAATGGAATAAAATATACATTATTTATACAATGGTAAATTTGATACGTGTATGGTTTGAAATGTTATATACAATATCATAGTTGGACATCCCCTTTTTTGTCATTGATAATATTAACAAGGTTGAGACAAGTAATTATAATGAATATAATTATGAAGTTCATAATTTTGAGAAAAGAAAACGCGTTAATCAAAAGGCATATTATATGGGCGAACATTTTTAAGGAACAAAAACGAAAATTTGTTTACAAATAGCATGAATATTCGTGCATACACGTTTCAAATAATTATTATATACAACATTGCACGTTTCCCACAAAATTGGTAAACAGAACACATTACAATGTATGGAATTTGCTGCATCAAAACTAAGTAATTTATTTGTTTAATTCTATATAATTATATTATTAAATTTAATGACTAGATCACTGATAGGTAGGTAGTCTATACTCATGCTTAAGACTTTCAACAATACCTTGCACGTTAACAAAATTAACAAAATTACTCCGAATCAAAATACCCTTATCTTAGAAAATAACTAAAGTAAAAATGCTATTTTGTTAATTTAATATACACAGTTATGAAAATCATCATATAATGTATACGTATAGGTAGTATACGTGATAGTAGTAGTAGTAGTAGTAGTAGTAGTAGTAGTAGTAGTAGTAGTAGTAGTAGTAGTAGTAGTAGTAGTAGTAGTAGTAGTAGTAGTAGTAGTAGTAGTAGTCGTAGTAGTCGTAGTAATAGTAGTAGTAATAGTAGTAGTTGTTGTAGTAGTAGTAGTAGTAGTAGTAGTAGTAGTAGTAGTAGTAGTAGTAGTAGTAGTAGTAGTAGTAGTAGTAGTAGTAGTAGTAGTAGTAGTAGTAGTAGTAGTAGTAGTAGTAGTAGTAGTAGTTAGTAGTAGTAGTAATAGTAGTAGTAGTAGTAGTAGTAGTAGTAGTAGTAGTAGTAGTAGTAGTAGTAGTAGTAGTAGTAGTAGTAGTAGTAGAAGTAGTAGTAGTAGTAGTAGTAGTAGTAGTAGTAGTAGTAGTAGTAGTAGTAGTGGTATAAATAAACAGCCAAACATTCATATCAATAATGATTATCTTATAATTGTACATTTCATACAAAATTAAGTAATTTTTCTAATGTTGACACGTTTTATAAACGGCACATAAAGACCCTACATATTATACTTTACGATTAAGATACGACCCGACCGGCTTACAACTTGACTGCGACTGTGACATAATCATCCGCGCAGTCAATCGTGGACTAGTCGCAAAGCAGACGTACGAAATATACATTTTACCTGCCGAAAGATTCCGATTAAGGGTAGCGCTGTATCCTGTTCTGAGCGAGGCAAGGCACGCGAGACAATTCAATATTGTTCGCATTCAATTTGATTAGATTTGGTTTGAAAATGCTTTTGTTTGTTCCCATCATTTCATTTCAGTTTGAATAAATTCGTTGTGTTTCACTTATAATAAGAAATACATAAAGACTTGTCTACCACATCCCCCTTCAGTCGGTCTGACTGGTGACCACGCCACGGCACTGAACTCACGACGAGGTGGCACAAATCGCTATTTGCCAAATTCGCGTGGCGAACAAGATTACACAATTCGCTTGTATCTTAGCCAAATCAATCTCGTTACGCAATGTACATCTATAGTAGGGGAGAAACGGTGAGAGTCGAAACCCGGAGTAGCTCAGTGGCGTGAATTAAAGAGTGCGGGCCGCCCGGACCATCTGTACGGGGGACAATACGTGCACTGACACCGGCACGGTCGGACACTCTATCTGGGGACGTTCTGTGCGCTCACACTGGCACCGGCATTCACGATACGGTCAGTTGAGAGGTAGCTGAAGAAAAAGTGAAAAGTTTCAAATTGCAATTATTGATTATTTGTGTGCAATTTAGTAACTGAATACATGTCGAATGAAGGTACGTACCTCTTTGTTATCAGGGTCCCATTGCAGAAAGAGATACAATCAATTGTAAGTTACAATTGATTGACAATCAATTGTAAGTTACAATTGATTGTAAGTCAGAAATTTTGCGCGATTCAACCAATCAGATTCGCGCATTAAGAGGCATGATCTGATTTACGATTGATTTTAACTTACAATCGATTGTATCTTTTTCTGCAACGGGCCAAGGAATGATTAAGTTTTACCTGTTAATTAATTCAAGTAATGTTTGTATTTGATAGAATATAAATTATAAACCGTTAATTTCGCGCTATTTGTATAAAACATACACAACCAAATCACCGATCAAAATGATTTGATACAAATAGTGTTGTCTAATTTTTGTTTTGAATAATTATGGAGAGAAAACAATGGCAAAGTGAAATTGATTTCAGACACAAAGCTTTTGAAGTTCCTCTTGAAAGATTACGAAGAGAAATAAATAAATTGTATCGGATAAAATATTGCATATATTTCTAAATTATTTTTGTTTAATAGTTATCGAGGAAAGGCTGAAAAGGGAGTTGAAACTATGCTACCGTTTTACTTTTTGACTGTATGCGTGGGATAACGCTCTATGGACATGATGGATAATTATGGAGACAAAAGGGCAAAAGAGATCTGATGCTGTTATTCCTTAATATAATTTCTCTCAATAATCAATTATTTTTGCTTTTGAATATGTTTTATTCCAAGGCTACAAATGGCTTTCCATAATTGTTAGGTCCAACTTAGAGTCAAGTTCAACTTAGAATGTTTGTGAAACACACCAAGGCCTAATTGATGTGACTTACTAGATGGTGCTCCACCAGTGGCGCCGCTGGCTAGCCTGCCTTTCGTCCACTGACTACTGGATCCGTGGTTACTGGTCGCCTGCCGATTCACGCTGTTGTTGTGATGAGGGTGGTGGTGGCCGTAGCCCTGCTTCACCGTCGGGTTCGACTTCATCGACCAGCGCATGGTGAACGTCGACGTCTTGTGGTCCGTGCCGCACTGGCTTGTGACGGTGGAGCGGCCGATGAAGACCGCGCAGCACGAAGCGCAGAAACTGTCGAAGTAATGCAGGTTGCAGCAGCCGTAGACGATCGGGTTGAAGCACGAGTTGGAGAGGCCGAAGAGGAAGGCGATCTCGTAGAGCAGCCCCATGGCCGGGGTCGACGGGTGGTTCGTGTAGTGCCACGAGTACGTCATCGAGGCGAGGAAGTACGGCGTCCAGTTGACCACGAACGCGAAGAAGATGGTGATGATCATGCGCAGCGTGCGCTGCTGAGCGCGCATGAAGAGCCGTGAGCGCGCTCGCTGTTGCTGGCATAGGTTGTCCTCTGCGTCGTTCACGGAGACGCCTGTGGAAAGAAGGGTTAAGACAAAGATAAGATAATGGAATATTTTATCATAGTACAGTAATAATAAGATGAGATGGGGAGATGGGGTGGGGAAAATATTAATAATTTGTACATAATATGAACCTGAGCAAATAAATGAACAGAGAAATGATGTAATAAATAGCCAAATATATATTATGAAAATATACATAATTAAATAAGTTAGTACATATATTAATACATGAATATATTTTCTAATCAATGAATGAATTATTCAAATAATCAAATGCAACAATAAATTAGGTAATAGACTGGATCAATAAATAAATACAAAGATATACAACATTATGTAATACATAAATTATAACAAATTAAATATAAATAAATGAAATGAATTATATTGAACGATGAATTGTATTTTTCATAATAAATTATAAATGGGTCGTTACCTCTGACGCTCTCGACCCTGATCTTGTAGAAGATGGCGGTGTAGGCGCAACACATGATGAGGAGCGGGGCCAGGACTTGGATGAATAGGACCAGGGTCGTATAGAGGCTGTTAGCTAGCATGGGGATCTGTGGTAGCACGACGCACTGGTGGAACTCAATCTCAAACGGCGCCCTCTCAGAGTAGAAAATCGCCATCTATGTAGGGGAGTAGAAAGAAAATAATAAACGATTAACATTAAATATCGAGACGAGTTGGAAGAGTCACTTGGGTGTGGGAGCGGAAATAATCCGGCCGCGGAATAAGTCCGGGCGGACAAATTCCGCGCGCAGATTTTGTCCGAGAAGCCGAAATATGGTTGCGAACACGATTAATCCTAATCCTGGCCCTAAATATGGTGGCTATATGTTAGATTTGGTTGCTATGGTTAAATCTGGTGGCTAAATATG
>JBAMJV010009927.1:0-37962 GCA_037951105.1 Echinarachnius parma | reverse complement strand
GTCTCGAGATCGGCATCAGTAATCTCGATCTTGTTCTTGATCTCGAAGGTGTTGGAATTGATCTTGTTTTGTTTACCAGTTTTAGAATTATTAGTTTATGATAACATAACGCTCACTTCATTTGTCATATACATGCACATGTATCCTCTTTTGCCAATATGATTTGTAAATACTTTTCTGCGAACTTTAAGATGTCAATACATAATGAAATTGCATGATTGGCCAGTATCTTGTCATTTTCTTGCCAAGATATTGCAACACTGAGTCCAACAGAGTTTGGATAGCTTTTTACAATCATTGTTTAGCTATGATGGATTCTACCTTTTAAACTTTGTTTTGATATTAAATTAACCTAAAGCTACAAATTGTCCTTGATTTGCCCACCATTATGTTCTTGGCAGGTTATAAGTGGTTGAGTTATTATGAACTTATAAGCCATAAATCAATCTTCATTGAATGGTTGTGGGGTATTCGTTTCCTTTACCTATAAGGTTCTTGATAATGTTTTTGTTAATTAGGTGCTCTCGATTCAAGCTGTGATTTCAGAGATGTTCACCTCCAATCATATTGTTGTTAATGTATGTTACTGAAAATATTTGGAAATAAATGTTATATTGAACTATTGAACTATTAATCCTTTCCTTCTTTTTTTAAAATTCTTACTTAAGCCTGGTCTCGTGATCTTGATCTTGATCTCGGACATAACTGATCTTGATCTCAGAGGTTCTTACATTCTCGATCTTAAGCTGCGGATCTTGATCTTGATCTTGATCTCGGACTGTCCGATCATGATCTTGATCTTGATCTCAGACCCTCTGGTCTTGGACCCAACACTGCTACCAGTATATCATCTATATTATTTACATGTTTAGTTTTTTTTGATTGCATTTAATGACTATTACAATTTTCATTACCTTTATGCTCCTCCATTTCTCTGCCAATCTTCAAACTAACACAGCTTGCAATTTAATTCATGGATAAAGCTTTTACTTCGGTGAAATTAATATATGTACAAATATAATTAACTCATAATTTATTATGGGGCGTATAGTTATACGAGCATACACTGAATACCTTTAATCTGGATTATGCTATAAATTGGCTTGCACCAAATTATTCTTTATACAAATAATAACCTGCGCAGATACAGAATGTTAAAAAAAAAACAAAAAACAACATAGAATACATGTTTCCAGTACCATGATTTTATTAAGTGGAAGAACCTCTCACTCTTTGTAGGCCGGTATAAATGTATTTGAAAGGCCACGTGTATCATATCATCAATTGATCATATTTAATTAGGACACAATACGTTATGCAGTAAAGTACTAAAATCCAATTCAAGGTCAATCTTTGTCTTATTTGTAATATAAATGTATTACCGTTTAGTCGTTTTGTCATTTGTTTAATTTGAATTCGTATTGTAATATTCTTATCTAATTTTCAATGAATTTTGAATTATTCTTTAAGGTGCCTATTGTCTTTTTTGTATTGTATATCATGTATATACAGGGGCGTCGATCACGGGGGGGATGGGGGATATATCCCCCCAATATTTGAGGTGGGGGGGATGGCCTGTATTATCATCCCCCCAATATTTGGGAGGGTAAAACAAAAAAAAAAAAATTCTTATATCGTATGTCTTATGTTAGAAAGTCCTTACTCATTCCTCCATAAGCAAAAGAAGTGCGATCCGCCCCCTTTGGTTTTCTGCAAACTTGATTTCATTAATTGTGTTTATCTATATAACACGGTAACTCAGAAACAAGTTTATAAAACGTGAAATTGATGCCTTAGGTATGCTCCAGATTGCACAATTTCAAGCCCCAAAATGCAAAAGCTTCCTACCGTGGGAGGGGGGACACCCCCCTCCCACACCCACCCCCCAGGCGCGGATCTACGGGGGGGGGGGGGGGGGGGGGGGGGTTGGTGGGGGTTAGGGGGTTTAAACCCCCCCTTGGGCTGCCAAGTGAAAATGTGATGTGCATAGACAAACGCCATCATGGGTTTAAACCCCCCCCCCCCCCCTTGGGCTGCCAAGTGAAAATGTGATGTGCATAGAAAAACGCCATCATTGTGTCCAGACCCACACAGTATCCGTATCGTCATTGGGTCAAACCCCCCCCCCCCCCTTAGCAAAATAGCCACAAAAAAATCGCCTCGCCGCTACGCGGCTCGGACATCGCCGCTTCGCGGCTCGTGGACGATGCTCCGCATCGTCATTGGGTCAAATCCCCCCTTGGCAAAATAGCCACAAAAAAAAAATCGCCTCGCTGCTACGCGGCTCGTGGACGATGCTCCGCATCGTCATTGGGTCAAACCCCCCCTTAGCAAAATAGCCCCCCCAAAAAAAATCGCCTCGCCGCTTCGCGGCTCGTGGACGATGCTCCGCATCGTCATTGGGTCAAACCCCCCACTTAGCAAAAAGCTAGATCCGCCCCTGCCCCCATCGGTCGCTTCGCTCCCTCGCAATAACTGATCATCCCCCCCAACCATGAGAAGAAATCGACGCCCTTGATACAGGACCATTCAGGCGGCATTCAGAGCATTGTTCACAAACAATGCTCCTCCCCCAAATGCATTGTGTTTTCTGATGGAATCGGCGCCGGTGGGCCCATTGATCGTGTGTGAAAGAGTCACCGTATTGGAAAATAACGTCCTTTTCTAAACATAAATTAATTCAAATTAAACTATGTGCTTGTATCGTTTATTTGATATATCGATCGCCAGCATAAGTATTTTTTTCTCAACATTTTCAACTAATGGTTTGTCTCATGAATAAATAATGGCTCACGAATGCTTGTTATTTCAATGCGAGTCTTGGCCTGACCCCATGAGGAAAGATCGAGGTATAAACACAAAGCCCGACAAATGTCTTGTAGATTCTTGTTACAGTTTCCAGGCAAACGCCTTCAGTTTTACGATACCGTCATAAATTATATGTACTTCCAAAAGTTCAAACAATCTAAGACACTGTCATTACTGCAGAAGCATGCAATAATGTCGAACTCCTCAAGGAAAAAAGAAAATATCGCTTTTTGGAGAGATCATAAGCCATCCCGACGCAAGCATGGTAAACCCTCTCCAACATCAAGGGATCTATTATACATTGCCCGAATCCACAAATCTTACGCAGAACTCTAGTGGTTCATTCATACCTAGTTTTCTTCCTTTTACCAAATAAGCATGAGCAATGAACAATGTTTACGGTTCAAATGTTCGGATTTTTAATTATCCACTGGAAATCAACATTTTGCACAACTCAGTGTCATGAGATAGCGAGTATCATTTTGTATTTTTGTCAATAAAGTTACTATATCGGTTTAATAAAAGCACAGGAGTTGTACTCAAGTGATTGTGAGTGAGAAGACCAAATGTTTGCAATAAATATTAAAGGGATAGTTGAGTTTTGGTAGAGAGGGCGCTAGACTACTTTTTTTTTTTGTGAGGTAATGAAAAACTGAGTGTAAAATTTGAAAGAGCATAATATTTAAATAATAAAATCATCTTTGTTTGATCAAAATCGGTTCAGAGACGGCTGAAATATCCATAAATATAACAATTTGTAATAAAGCTGGGGCCCCGGGTTTATTAGAGAATTTTGAACCAGCCGTTAACAATTCAAAAAAATGCTTCCTCTTTTCAAAAAGTTACAAAATAGGTATTTAAATAGTTGTTGGTTATTTCTCTATCTAATCACTATTTCAACAAAACATCACATGCACAATATTTTATTCAAAATGGTTGAAACTGATGAGTGTTTAGAGAGCGCCCTCTTACGTTTTAACGGCTCTTTTTGAATGATAACATGATCTTTACTACGTCATTTGTAATTTTGTGTTCCTTTCTAGTTATAACTATTAGTTTGTAATGTAATGATGCAGGTTTTAGTTACTAAAATTCAGTTTCACCAAAACTGTACTCTCCTTACCAGAACTCAACTATCCCTTTAAAGGGGTAGTTAAAGGGATAGCTGAGTTCTGGTACAGAGAGTACTGTTTTAATCAAACTGTATTTTAGTAATAAACCAAACCCTGCACCATTACATTACAAACTAATAGTTATAACTCCACCATGCTCAAAAGGAATTAAACAAATTACAAACGACTAAGTAAAAAACCTGTCATCATCCAAGAAGAGCTGTTAAAACTAAAGAGGGCGCTTTTAAAAATGCATTTGTTTAAACCATTTAAAATAAAATATTGTGCATGTGATGTTTTGTTGAAATAGTGATTAGATAGAGAGATAATCAAAAACTATCTAGAAAACCTCTTTTGATTTTTTTTAAAAAGCGGAAACATTTTAAAACGAATTTTAACGGCTGGTTCAAAATTATCGAATACTTGTGGGGCCCCACTTTTTTTACAAATGGATATGTTTATGGATATTTCAGCAGTTTCTGAACCGATTTTTATCAAATAAAGTTTATTCTGCCATTAAAATGGTATGCTCTTTCAAATTTGACACTCAGTTTTTACTACTACTTGCAGGATTATAACACATTTTCGCTCGTAGTTGAACAGATATGTTAGTGGCCCGACCGTCCAGCCAAATTACTTATTTTTACCTCCGCCCCGTAGGTTGTTGCACCACTAATTGTCGTCCCTGTGCAAATCGAGGTTTTTGGTCCCGTGTGTTTGTGTGTTCGTGCAGCATGCAGGGAGATTGAAGTTAGCCAATCATAATTCGAGTGTTGGCGCACTGCATGGACTGTGACTTAATATGAAGATACAAACTGCCCACAAGCGCCGCCGTATAGTGTATAAATATTTTAGGAACACTTTATGATACTTTTTATTATTTCACAGGAGATTTAACATAAACAACGGGTAAAGCTCTTACAATATGTTATGAAATTAACTCATAAGGTGAACAAAATATGAAGTGCTTTATCACAGTGTTCATATAGGCCTACATGACTTGTTTGCTTTCACCATAAAATGAACAGTATTTGGGAAGTTCAGTGGCTTCGACCCTGAACCTTATCCTGGTCTAAGTGATTTCAGGGATTCACATCAGTACAGGGTGGCCCCCCCCCCCCCAACAAACACAAAACGAAACGGGGCACTTCCCAAAATGAAGTAACACAACGATTATGTTCATCGGGTAGAGTGTCTTTTCCAATGAAAAACGATGCCAAGATCAGTATTTTTGGTTGTGTAGTTTTTGTTTTATCGCACTTCGTGCTCGTCATAGCGTCGAGCAACCATGCCCATTCTCTCGGCACAAAGCTGAATTCACACTAACAATAGCGCGCGTATTGCTCGTTGTTCGAATGCTATGACAGGCAGTAAGTGCGGTTTATCAGGCACTGACCTGGTAAAAATTGACCAAAAAGGGAACCTGGCATGGTGTCCTTATTTATACCCTTTATCTGAGATGAACATAAAAAAGATCACATTTGTAATGAAAAATTATGCCATGTTATGTATATAGCGTTTTATAATTTATGCTTATCAACAGTTATATTGCTGAGTTGAAGTTCAATTTTTGCTATTTTTGAAAACAGACCTTGCTGTGGTTAATTGACCGTGACAAGTAATGCATGAATGATTTCATCTGAATTGTATGCCAATATTGAAGAGGGTCATTTATTTTTTTTATTTAATGTAAAATATCATCTATGTTATCGTAAATAGATAAGAAATATTTCGTCTTGAATTAGTGTCCCGTATGACTAAACTTAACGATTTCCTTGATGTTTAACACTTATTTGCCCCACTACTTGTGATCACAACGAACATTGAAAAGCCATTGTAAAAAATAGCCAAACATAACATTTTAAGTGCTTTGAAGGGCCAATCAATTGATTCATAGCAGCTCAAACAAAACAATGTTTTGATAAACAAATACGATCTTTGATTTTTGGCCTTTGAAGGATGAGAAATAATGTAATGTCACCAGCGACATGGTCAGGAAGATAATTTTTCATTGTTCCCCATTGTTTATATTTCCTTGCCGACCATGAATCCTGCCATATTTTCTTATTTCTCTTTGCTAAATAGATCTACGTAGCAATATGGAACAATGACATGATAAGACAAATTTAAATATGACGTTCCCACAAGGGGGGGGGGGGGGTCTACTCCTTTTCCTGTTTCCCCAAATTTTATTTTTCTAGGCTAAGTAAAAGGGCGTGGCAGCACACTCCCTCTCCTTTTCGGCCTACAGAAAAAAGGGCAAATCAAGGGAAGAGGCGGAAGGAAAAGAAAGAGTAAATAAAAGTGGAGAGCAGGAAAAGAGACGGGAAAATTTGGAGAGAAAGGGAGGGAGGGAGGGGGAGGGGGATGGGGGAGAGTGAGAGTGGGAGGGGATGGGGTACATGTATACGTTTGTAAATTATAGAAGTAAACGTGTACTTACCCATCTTTAAGTTGCTAATTTGTCATGAATTACAACCAAATACCTGAAGTGAATAAAAGAAAAAACAAATGAATGAATAAACGTTTCACAGAGCTTATCTTTACGGAACTGCAATCACATCACATTACATTTATTTCTACGGCCACAGATTCAATGTAGAGAATACGTCTTCAGATCTTCGCTTTCTTTTAGTTGACAATTCTAACCACGACCTGAGCTGCTAAATGAGTATCCGATAATGACAGTTTTCGTATACGTAGGATGAAACTACAACTAACTTAGTTTCCTATTCACTTTCCACATGATTTCAAGTATACCTTAAGCAAACGTCCGTACACCACTAACTATCAGTTCTGAATAATCATAAGTTTGGTCTTCAGCAAATATTGCTCTCGCGAGCGAAACTTGAAGGAAAAATCGCGTGACAACCGAATCAATTAATTGGCCATCGACCAGGATATTGCTCATTAGATTATAGCAGATCAATTTAAATAGAAAAAAAGCCATCATCGACCGGGACACAATGAGACATACGGAGACTCATTGAAGATTTATTCATTTGTGCGACTAATATTGGTCACGCACATTTTGTTTAACCCATTGAAGACGAACGGAGTTTTCTGAGACGGAAATAAATCAGGCCTGGGCGAAAAAAACCACGTTTGAGAGGCGTGGCTTTTGTGCCAGGCACAACACGCGTGGGCCAATCATGCGTCTCCGAAGGCTGGTGCCGAGAAATGCGCTTATATCATTGGCTGTTGGCCATAACAATGCACGATTTCCTCATGAATATTACGGTCAGCGTGCGGGGGGGGGGGGGGGGGGGGGGGGTGGGCGACAGAGGCCTGGACGGCTAAAGTCAAAGTACCGGAGTGTGGAGCAGAAATGTATCGCCACTCGTTTGTAAAATCCAACAACATACAAAATCAACCAAATGTGTTTACTAAAATGTACCGGCACACATGTCAAGTATTCTTGTTTTGTTTGTGTTTTTTTTTGTTTCTTTACTTGTAATATTTCCTTATATATGATGATGGTGATATCAACAATTATGTATATGAATTACTTGACTGTTCCAGTTTGACGTTTTGCCGTTATCTATTTCGACTGGATGAATGATACATCAGGCACAACACGCGTGGGCCAATCATGCGTCTCCGAAGGCTGGTGCCGAGAAATGCGCTTATATCATTGGCTGTTAGCCATAACAATGCACGATTTCCTCATGAATA
Source organism: Echinarachnius parma (assembly GCA_037951105.1). Classification (NCBI taxonomy): domain Eukaryota; kingdom Metazoa; phylum Echinodermata; class Echinoidea; order Clypeasteroida; family Echinarachniidae; genus Echinarachnius; species Echinarachnius parma. The sequence goes on along the minus strand of JBAMJV010009927.1, from coordinate 30,367 downwards.
TTACGGTCAGCATGCGGGGGGGGGGGGGGGGGGGGGAGGGGTTTGGGGTGGGCGACAGAGGCCTGGATAGTGGGGCAGATAAGTGCTAAAACCCACAGAAAGCGTTCAAATAGTCATACAAGCATGCAAATCGGCATGTGTATTGTCATTGGTCCACTTTTATGGAAACATCATTGAGCTAAGCAAAATTCCAACATGGCGGCCATTTTTCAAGATGGCCCCAAAAAAGCTACTTTTTGTCATAAAAATATAAATAGTTGGTCATTTTCGATGATGTTAGGGTCAATTTATAGCATACAGTAAACCAAATATGCTAAATACATGTTTATCCTAGTGAATAAGTACAGAACATTCAAAATGGCGGCCATTTTCCAAGATGGCTGCCAAAAACCAACTTTTTGTAATAAAAATCGATATGGTTGGTCATTTTCAATAGTCTAGGAGTCGATTCCCATCATAACTGATATAAATAAACCAAATATGACTAATAGATACCTACCATGTTGCATAGGTACTGACAAATCCAACATGGCGGCCATTTTCAAGATGGCCACCAAAAGCTTCTTTTTTAATAAAAAATAGTTCGTAATTTTCAATAGTCTAGGAATCGATTGCAATTATATATGATAAGCAGAAAGGTGTACTACATTAGGTACCCATCCAGTCCTGCAATAATCCAACATGGCAGCCATTTTCCAAGATGGCTGCCAATAAACTGAATATTTAAGTAAACTGGACAAAGTTGGTAAGATTCACTGATCTGGGGCCGATTATGCTGTGTCGTATGCAGAAACCAAACTTGGTACATCTAGACCTACCCAGTGACTGTGAGATATAGCTCCTGTACAGATCAAACATGGCAGCCATGTACCAAGATGGCTGGCAGAAAGCTAAATTACCACATAAAATGGACCCAAATTGCTATTGCACACAATCAACATTAGCCATGCATATCTCTCTCTCACCTCCATTGTCCTCGAAAACTGGTACCAGTTACATCAAACCAGCTTTAGGGCATGGAAGTCGGGATGCCTCTTCTATTGGCACAATACATTTATCATGTATTTACATCCATTTCAAGATTGTTCCCGTGCCAGTAGAGGAACGCAATGAATCCCGAGTACAAAGTATGAACATACTATACCTGTTTCTTCATGCTAGTACTTCATGATAAGCACGTATCCCACTCATCATAGGTACAGGATTGAGTCACATAGTTTCGAATTGAAAATTCTGTTGCTGATAGCAGTTTCTACTTCCATAATGTAAAATGCGTTTCCTGACGGCAGCGCTACACAATAGTTGATTACTGCTGATACTCACCACTTGTTATTAGTAAACTCAGTCGGTTCTCTGTACTAATTGTCCCTTCGGACATCAAATGAAATGTATCACATATTAATCTGCATGGGACCTTTCTTGCTTGTATGACTTCACCTTTTACTTGAAGTTATTGAACATCTGTGCAAACAAATGATCTGTGATGTGGTATGTCTTCACGATACTTGCCGTGGCAGCGACGTCCACGGCCGAAAGTCAAGGGGTATGAAGCGAGCGACCACATCGACATTATCGACGAACGAGGACGCACCCCGGACGCACCGGACTCCACATCCTGGAACCACAATGAAGATATCGACGTGCTGAATGTGGCAATCAAAGGGCAAACGATTTCCTCCATCAACAAGCTACCAAACATCGTTTGTTGTATGCCTCCAAAACGCATAATAGTGATTTCCGTTTACAGCAGGCATAGTTCGCAATGGGGCTACGATACCACTGGAGATGATGGAACACTATAGTTGAAATATGGGTCCTGAACAATACACTAAAACTAATCCACGACCCAAAGTTTCCAAAGTCGATTGTCTTTGAAGAGATGATACAACTCAGATCATGTCTTTTGCAACTCACCACTTGCTCCCACCAGTCGCAAGTTTGTAGCTGAGCCAATTCCAAGATCCCAACACCAACCCATCGGCACTCAACTTGCAGTAATCACGCTGAACAAGACCCCATTCAGGCGCAGGTTCAACTTTGCCAAGGCAGACTGACATGCTTTCACTGAAAACCTTGATCTTGCTCTTAAAAAACTCTCAGCAGACCCAACGAATCATGAATCATTCGTAGACATCGTCAAGAAGGTGTCACGTAGACATAGCCCGAGAGGCTGTCGCACAACATACATCCCAGGCATCGACGAACAACCCAGTCAGCTTCTTTCAAGCTACATCACAGCCTATGACACAAATCCCTTGTCAGAGGACAAATCAGCCTTGGAGAAGACCTCATATCAAGGATATCTCAACGACAAGGTAGGCAGATTGGCTACATACGCGAGCTCAACAGCATGATCACAGCACGATGTCACATGATCACGATGTCACAGCATATCAAGTAGCAAACTAGCTCTTGAAGAACGGATAGGCCCTCAAGACAATTAATTCAAACAGACGCAATCTACCTGGATATGCTGGAGTTGACCAAAACATGTCGTATTTCACAAGACCTATTTCTGCCGAAGAGCTACAGAAAGATATCTCCACTCTATAGGTCAACAAGGCAGCAGGCATCGACGACATTAGATCAGAGCAAACGAAACATATAGGCCCTTTATCACAATCATGTCTGCGAGACACCTGTTTTCCAACACAGTGGTTCCGAGGGCGTCGCTATCCCTTAGCCAGAATAGGACTCAAACGAAGCCAAAAGCTTTCAACCGATCTCGCTCCTGTGCCAAACATACAAGCTGCTTAAACGTTCCGTTCTGAATACAATTGAGCCAACCAAACTGTGAACAGACAGGCTTTCAACCAGGAAAATCCACCAAAGGACAACTTATCAACCTGACCCAACACATCGAAGACGGTTTTTAGAACAATTTCATCACCTGTGCAGTACTTGTAGATATATTTGCTTCTTATGACAATGTCGATCGCCAAAGGCTACTGACAAAGATTCATGACATCACACATATCACAGAAGACGTCAAACTCACCAGATTCATCCAGAACATGCAAAAGATGATACAGAGTAGACGCTTCTTTGTCGAACTTGATGGTAAGTAGAGCAGATGACAGAAACAGAACAAGAGTCTTCATAGTGGCAACACTCTTCATCTAACCAAATAAATACACTGAAAACTTTATCTATGCAGATGACACATACTGTACAGCCATGCATAGTACCTTTGAAGCTGTTGAACTCCTTTCAACTCAGCGCCCGCAAAACATTTGGGAATACTACACAGCAAATTACCTGCGAGAAAACCAATACAAGATCCAGGGGTGTGTCTTCCACCTCAAGAACAGGGAGGCAAATAGGGAATTAAGCTAGTCAAACTAAGAGTGAGCAAAACGTGTAGCTCAACCCGTGCGAGCTATAGGGTACCTATGTGAAAACTCGATCGTGCCTTATTCTATAATAAGCATATAAAGAAGACGATAGGCATATCTCGAAATTGTATCATCACGAAGTTAGCAACATCACACTTTGGCGCTGACCCATTTCATAAACTGCAGGTATTGCCCTATTGTGAAGAACCTTGACACCACACTCAACAACACATCAATACGTAGCAGGCTGCCTGAAACCAATAGTTGACCTTGCTGTCATCGGATATCCAGACCAAAGACTAACAAACATAATTATGTCGAAATGAACGGTTGAAGCAAGTGACATATGACAAACGCAGACGTCTTGCATCCCAACACAGCTTCCTCGATTATTTCCCACCACTTGCATGACCTGAGCAGAATACTCTACCGTCAGCCTGTAGCCCCTACTCATCAGCAAACTAAACCTGCAGTGGACAGAGTGCTAATGACTGAACCGAAAAGGACAAGAATGGGGTGGTGTAAGGCCAACTTTGCAAGATGGGACTTTGCCCATGAACAAGATACTCTCTGCGACTGCAGACAGACCCAGACGATGGACCACATCTTGCAGTGTAAAGGAGCCGCAGCGGGTTGCACACAAAAGACCTGGCCCTTGTAAATACGATGGCAATCGCAGCAATTGAGTTATGGAATAACTTAAGTTAGGAACCTGTGGTATTTTCAAGAAAACTGTATTTTCGACTTTGGTGACCGAGGGGGCAGAGCATTATCCATTGAGCGTAAGAGCGCAGGCTTAGTTTCTTATTATAGGGGGCAGCCTATAGCAAAAGCAAATTTTTGTATGAGTTTCCTACATATTGGGGGAGAGGGGTCTTTTTTAAAGCTACACCTGTTGTTAGGTTTGGATGCAGGAAATATGGTTTCTTCATACAATAGACACTTCGAATCGACTCCATGATGATTTTAACTTTCCCAGCGCAACCAATTTTATATTCTTATGACAAAACAAAAAAATACTTTTTGACGGCCATCTTTAAGAATGGCCGCCATGTTGGCTTTTACAGTACCTTTGTCACGGGGTCAGATTTGGTTTTTGCACACTATAAATTATTGACATCGACTCTAAAATCATTGAAAATGACCAACTATTTCTATTTTTAAGACAAAAATTTATTTTTGGCGGCCATCTTGGAAAATGGCCGCAATGTTGGACTTTACGGTACCTTTGTCACGGGATAGATCTGTAGTTAGCATATTTGGTTTTTGCATAATATAAACTATTGAAATCGACTCTAAAATCATTGAAAATGACCAACTATTTATATTTTTATGTTAAAAAGTTGCTTTTTGGCGGCCATCTTAGAAAATGGCCCCCATGTTGGATTTTTGCGTGGCTCAATGTTGTTTCTTTAAAAGTGATCTATAAGCAATGTACATGCCAATTTGGGTGCTTGTATGATTATTTGAACGATTGTTACACCTATCTGCTCAACTAGGACGGCTAAAGTCAAAGTACCGGAGCGTGGAGCAGAAATTTATCGCCACTCGTTCGTAAAATCCAACAACATACAAAATCAACCAAATGTGTTTAATAAAATGTACTGGCACACAGGTCAAGTATTCTTGTTTTGTTTGTGTTTTTTGTTTCTTTGCTTGTTATATTTCCTTATATATGATGATGTTGATATCAACAATTATATATATGAATTACTTGACTGTTTCAGTTTGACGTTTTGTCGATATCTATTTCGACTGGATGAGTGATACATCATCTGATAATTATGATGGTGTACTGGCTTGCCATCAACTGAAAGAACCCCCTCCTCAACAAAAAACAACAACGCACAAACCACCAAACGATAATATAGATATGATCAATCGATAATTAGTTATTTTCACATTCATCACTATTATTATACTCCTGCTAGAAACAACCCGCTCTACCTTATCATGTTTTCTGTTTCGATATTTTCTGAATATACCAGCTAAAAGAATGAAGGCTGTATGAGATATGTCTTGCTGCAACTTTGTAAATATTTAGAACCTATGTTAGTTATTCGACTCATAGAACGTTTATAATTTAATGAAATCAGATAATTGTATAGGTTTTCCCGCTCAATTTGCACTTTTTTCAATCGAATTCAATGAATGAATGAGTAACTTTATTACCAATGTGTAAAAATTAACAATATAACAATCATACATGAATATAAGAAATGTTGATGGACAAATTGGTAAAAGGACCCTACAGAAATAGCAACTATTGCTTGTGGGGCGTAGGACCTTATCTACATGAATAGACGATATATGCTTACATTTGACTAAGGCAAGATTAAATAACATTCTACACTAAGTATTTACAATAGTGGATGTTCACCCACTAATAACAATTAAACTATAATATTATATAAAACATGTAAAATCTTTTAAAGAGAATCAAAAGTGCTTCATGTTTGGTAGCAATTCACAAAGCACTATAAGACATATTGACTTAATACATATGTCACAGGCTTTATTTTAACCTGGCCCCAGTTCGTGTTTTCAATATTCATACAGGAGATTATTTACTCAAATAAATCGAAAGGGACAAAAGTATATACGATTAATTAGCTTAGCCTTAAAGGTAGACTAAAACGTTTTAATCATAAAAATAAAAGGTCATCAAGCATGAATCAAACAATCATATATAAACAACTATTATAAGCAGTGAATTAACTCTAATTCAACCTAACTTAAAATATCAACTTATATGACTCAGATCAAAAGCTATTCAACTTAACTTATACTATATAACTTTAAATCTAAAGTTATTTGACTAAATATCACCAAGGGTTTCCTAACTTATACAAGTAAACGGGCTTCTATAAATGATCTTGGATGTCTTGGTTGTCTTGAATTCCACTCGGGGAGAGCGAAGATATACCGAGGGAGCAGGGAACCTGAAACAAGAACAAGACAAGGAGAACTTCTTTAGCCGCTGTGGTGATTTCTGGAGGAATTCACAAACACGTCTGGTCTCCTTGCAAGCAATATGCACTCTCCTATATTAAATTAATATTTTATAGGACTTACTAAAAATAACATTTAAAACAATCTTTATAAAACATTATTACTACAAGTAGAATTCTCTACCACTTGTTCCTAAAACAAAAGGTCTCCAGTACTACTAACTAGGAAACTGAAGGACACATACCACATTACTCATGCATGGTAATAAAAATACCACTATCAACTAATACTGGCCATGCACAGAGTGGAGAAAAGAAAGGGGAGATGAGAAACTGGGGGGAGAAAGATGACAGCTCAACCAGGAGCTGAGATAAAGAGAGACAGGAATAGAGAGAAGAGAAAGATAAGAGCTTAGACAGTCTGGACATAGTTGAGGAAGGGTCAGAAAGGAAGAGTGAAAAAGAGAGATAGAAACATAGTGTAAGGAGTAGCCAAAGTCTTCAAACAAACTTCTACTTAAAGGCAACTTCCTAAACACAAAGAAATAGTTTGTATACATCATATTTACACATAGGCTATTAGTCAAACTCAATTGAGTCCAGCCTACTGTCTTAATCTCTAAATCAATGAGGCTATAATAATCTGGCACAACTAAAGTGCTGGTATGCACATCGCACTCTTATCAAGTTGCAAATAAATTCAATGAATGTGAATATCCGAAGTATAACTTTAAGTATATTATATGTCACATAGGACATTTAGAAATGCCCAATAATAGCTGTAATTATCAATTTAAACCATTTTCTTTATAAACGTCATATTGAATGGCATCATGTAAGTGTTATGCCATATCAATCTTTGTTATCATAATTATTCTCATCAAAACAATAATATGTTAGTAATACATGCAAGTTATGGTTTTGCGAGTATTGTTCAGCGTCGGTTTATTATAAACCACTGGAGCTCATGAAATATCACTGCCACAGGATTAGAGCTCTTTAAACCTGTTTGACCTGGGTGATACTTCCGCAATTTGGATTTATCATATAACATAATCACAATATAACTTCAATTATTCTTCTAATAATTTCCATTAAAAGTTAGCACCAGGGGCAGCGTAACCATACTGAACAAAGAGCGCATAACCATGTGTACAATACAATGGGTTAGATAATATATACAATTTAGTTTACAAGGAGATGGAAAAGGTATTCCTCCTACTAAATCAACTCATTGAATACTTGTGTATGAATCAACTAAATTGTAAGCTTAATTGATCATATAAATATTCTAAAAGAAAGTGAAATACGTGCAAGAAAACTATGACACACATAGACTACTAAATATAAAGATGGATGTTGCTTACCTGAAACAAGAACAAGACAAGGAGAACTTCTTTAGCCGCTGTGGTGATTTCTGGAGGAATTCACAAACACGTCTGGTCTCCTTGCAAGCAATATGCACTCTCAACTCCTACTTGTAAAGCAGCTCTCACACTTTGGCGAGTTGCATATACGAGTTTGCCACGACCTAGACAATAGCTGACCACAAGTGCTGGAATTTTTGTTTTGTCCACGGAGGATCTGAATAGAAAGATTATCTCACATTCGTCAATAGATATTCTTCCATGAGTACACAGACAATAGCTCGCTGAACAAAGGACTAGATCGGCGCAGTGCGGCGACTGTTTTGGACATGTCCAAAACAAGCCTGGCTCTTCGGCGACCTGACATCTGCTTATCTTTTGTTCAGTGGCTATTGTGTGTCCATGCATGGGAGGATATCTTTTCACACAAGTGTCATCATCTTCTCATTCATTCCCAAGTTGAACAAAAGACATTCTTGCAGATCTATTCCAGCGCTTGTGATCTGCTAGCGGACGCTATGTCGTGGCAACTCGTATGCAACTCGCCAAAGTGTGAGAGCTGCTTAAGAACCAAGCTAACAGGAGGTGAGATTCCTTGTTATCGTATTTCAAGTCAACATCAATGAATCACCATTTAGCACACACAAATGCTTTGTTTCCCATTAATCTTAAAGCACAGTGCGCATTAAATAAATCACTACCTGGGTACCAGCAACTTTTATCAATGCCAGATAGGTACTATGTATGGTCTACATTCACAATGACATTCTTTTGTACCAAGGAACTGCGTACTCTATACAACTTACAATAGAGACATAAAATATATACTTAATCTTACATCACCAAAACTACAGGGTCTGACACATACTTTTTTACATTTATCTTAATAAGGTTGAGTCTATCAAGTCTCCGTATCTCTAATGGCATACTATTCCAAATATCTGATCCCTGAAACAAGATTGAAGTTTTGCCATGCTCTGTTCTCACCCTAGGCTTAACCAAAATATTTCCATCCTTTTGTCTTGTACTATAAGAGTTTTCAAATAAAGTATAATATCCAAACACTGAGTGTGGTAAGTGTTCATGAGTTAACTGAAAATTAAAAATTGTTACCAACAACTTATACAGTTTATACACATCCAATATACCTAATGAATAAAACAATGGAGATGATGAGGCCATTCTATTAGTAAAAGTAATTGCTCTCAAAGCCATTTTTTGTAATATCAATATCTTATTCATTCAAATCAAAGGTGCACTTCCCCAGACTTCAAGGCCGTAAGATAAATGTGACTGAATAAACGAATAATATAATAATACGAGTACTCGTTTCGGTACGAAGTGTCGTAGTCTATAGAAAATTCCAACTTTCCTACGAAGTACAAAGCATAAATTATTTATATGTTCATTCCAACTCAAATGCCTATCAATATATCAAGTTGAAGTTTGAAGTTTGAAGTTTATTAACAACAACATGTATGTACATCATAAAACAAAGTATGCAATGCAAATCATTAAACAAACTGTACAATATCTACAAAACAATGAATTAATGCAAAAGCTTAATTAATGCTTACATAAAACACATTTATACAAAATTTCAAGTTGTTGCTAAAAAGAAAACCAAAAGTTAGCACAAGTGCTAGTCGAGATCGTTTTTCTCGGTTCACTATATCGGTAGTGTATCTCTTCATAGTTTATAAGCATTATACTAGTTCTAAAAAATATATTGTATATATAAAAAAAAATTAAAAAAAATAAAATACTAACTACTAACATAACAAATAATTTATTTGTTCATCAAATAGATCGTGAGGGCAGTACGAAATGAATATCTTGTTTTTTGTTCTCTAATCTTCTGAGGTAAGCTATTCCAAAGCTTTGGTCCAACAAAAGAGATACTGAATGTAACTTGTGTCGTCTTACATATTGGCAAGGGCAGCATTGCATTTTCTTTTCCTCTTGTTCCACAAGTATGGTGTACAATCTTACAATAATCTAATCATGTGTGTGGTAATTTTCTATTATACAAATCATATAAGTTGAAACTGCTATTTCATGCAAACCAAAAACATCCAATATCCCCAGTTGTTTAAACAGTGGTCCTGAGGATGTTCTCAATAATGAAAACGTGATAGCTCGCACAGCCATCTTCTGAGCTAAATAAATACAATTCAAGCGAGAATTATAACTGCTTCCCCATACCTCGATGCCATTTAGTATGTGGGGCTGTATAAACGATTTATACAAGAGCACAAGAATATACCGAGGAACAAAATATCTCAATTTAAATAGCAAACCCACTTTCCTACGAACGCACTTATTTACAAAATCAATGTGATGCTTCCAGGACAATGTACTATCAATTTTAACTCCTACAAAAGATGCCACGCTCACATCATTACTGTTTGTGTCAGACAGTCTAAGGACACCATTTACATTTATTGCCCGTCGTTTACTTTTAATAAACATATAATTAGTTTTCTTTAAGTTGATAGTAAGTTTATTAGCATCGCACCATTTCTGAATTGCGTGTAATTGCTCATTAATCTCATTTACATCAATATCATTTTTGTTCTCATCAACAGTATGAAAAATATTTGAATCGTCTGCAAACAATCTGAAATTAAAATAGTTAGTACAACAAGGTAAATCATTAATATAAATTAAAAACAATGTAGGACCCAGAACTAACCCTTGCGGCACGCCGCACGTTATATTCTGTCGGGTAGATGTGGCCTCCTTAATGTCTGAGAACGATTCAAGAGATAATTAGCATACCATAATGGGCCATCTTGTCTAACAAAATATCATGATTTATAGTGTCAAATGCCTTTTGAAAATCTATGAATATACCAAGTGTAACTTTCCCTTCATCCATTGACCTCATAATCGTATTAATAAGATTAATCAAGGAAAGTTTAGTACTAAACTTCTTACGGAATCCGTACTGATGTTTATACAAAATATCATTATTAGTCTCCAAAAAATCAATTAAACGAGCATTCACAATTTAAAAAAATATTTTCCCAACAACTGGCAAGACTGAGATAGGTCTGTAATTTCCTGGATCAGCATTTGCCCCTTTTTTATAAATAGGTGTTACCCTTGCTACCTTAAGACAATCAGGAAAATTACCCTTTTCTAATGACAAATTAAAAATGTAAGTCAATGGTACAACAATAAAATTAGCAGCATCCTTTATCAATCTTACTGATAAATTGTCATATCCATGGGATTTTTTACTATCTAGGGCACATAAATAATCAAAAACTTCCCTTTCTGTCACAGGTTTCCAAAACAAGGATTTATCATTTCTTCTCCCCAAATACTCCTTATACATGTTATAACTGTAACGTACATCTGGAATCTTCCGTGCTAAGTTTGACCCAATTGTAACAAAATAATTATTTAGCTCCTCAGCTATATCACCCTCAGAAGACATACCCTTGGCTGCTCCATCAATACGATCAGACGGGAGAGCCAACTCATCTATATCTGTCTTTTTAGAGTTCCCTCTTCCACTTATCAACTCATTTATTGTTTTCCAAATTTTGCCTGTATCATGTTTATTATCATCAAATAATTTACTATAATACATTCGTTTAGCATTTTTCAATACAGTTGTCAATGCATTCCCTAGTGACCACCTTTCATCCCAACTTACCTCCCCTCCGTCGCATATTGACTAACAATCACCACATTCTTCACACTTCTGATCGCCTCCAACAGGCTGTCCCTGATGCCCCCATCCTAGCCTACAGACGCCCTCGCAACCTCAAGGACCACATTGTTCGAGCTGAACTTCCCACCCCCAATAACAACCCCTCTCCCATACAGCAAGGCACCTTTAAGTGCACCGCCGACAGATGCATTGTGTGTCAGGTACATATCCATCAGGATGATACCTTCACCAGCCACTCCAACAACATCTCTCACCATACCAAGGGCCACATCACATGCACCACCACCAATGTTGTATATCTTATCACGTGCAGAGTCTGTGGCATGCAGTACGTAGGCGAAACCAGGAACACCCTCAAGAGACGATTTTACGGACACAGATCCACCATCCACACCTCCAAACATGACGCCCCAGTGGGCAACCACTTCAACCTACCTAATCACTCCATTTCTGACATGATTCTACAGGGAATAGAATCTCTAGGTAACCGCCCGGACACACTCCGCTCCAGCAGAGAGAAGTATTGGATAAGACGTCTCTGCACCATTCATCCCCGTGGTCTCAACATCCAAGAAGGCAGTGATTAACCTTTGCATCTCTCCCCTTCATCGTCTGCACCACCATTTGTTTGTTTTCACCCCCCATATCGATACATTACTTTGTTCTACATACTATTCTTATTCTTATTTCCCATTTTATTTTCCCCATATATTAATTTTAGTTTCCTTTGAGATTACATTATATACACTGTCACCATTCATACACATTATCATGTTAGTTTATTAATATGTTATACTTTGTGCATTTAATTTCTCTCTATAGGTACACTGTCCATAGACATGGGCTTATTCATATACATCCACATTCTCATCATGCATAGTTCCACCTCTATTTTGATCATATTGTTCCACCCTCATTTGTCTCACCACCTTCCCTCTAATTACCTACCTATTTAGGCTTCCTTTTGTTCACTATCTCTTTTACACTCCCTGTCCCATTCATTTGTCTATGTTGCTTCCCTACATACCATCACCTACTGGGTCCTCATCCTTTCCACTCTCTCCTTTGAACTCGCCTATCCTATTCATCCGATCCTGCTACACACTTCACTTCAATTTCTTTGTCCTAATCCTCTCCTCCCATCCCCTACACTCATAATCCCCTCTATTGCTCCTCCCCTCTCTGTGCCCCAGTGCACTCCCACACCTCATCAACTGTCTTTTGTTCACATGTCTCTTTCCATTTCTTGATTTATTTCTTTGATCCTCCCTACCTCTATTCTTCTCTAAGCCTTACACTCTCATCACATTTTATTTGACTGCAGCCACTTAAGGACCCATCCATGCCTGTTTGACCTGATTGGTCAAGCAGTCCGGACACTCACTCACTCACAGTTGCTTTCATTGTTTTGTGTCTCCGCCTCCTTTCCTCTTTCCAGCCCCCCTTCCATACATGTGTTTATGTTGGTATATATTCTGTGTTTTTTCTGTAGTAACTGTCATTTGTGCCCTGACGAAGATTCTGCTAGGATCGAAAGCTAGGCTGTATACGACTCTCATTCCTATATCTCTTATATTCTTGTGCATATATTCTACATTAAAATTGGATGCTTTGTATTTATTATATAAACAATGTTTCTTTTTTATAGACTTAAAAATTGCTTTGGATATCCATGGCTTTTTTGGAGTCTGTCTTTTCTTTGAACTATTGCGCACAATATTTGGAGCATGTTTTCACATATCTTTACAAACAAATCATAAAATATAGAGTAAGCCGAATTAACATCGTTATATCTACACACACAATCCCATTTTTGGCTTGCTAAATCCTCATGAAACACTTCGACATTAAAATGTTTATATGAGCGAGCAACTTTTCTCAAAGTTACAACCTTATTCACAGTAGGAGGACGATCGAATAACACAAATATAGGAAAATGGTCAGACACATCAGTTTCAATAACACCTGAGTGAATAACATAATTACTTATATTAGTATAAACATGATCAATAAGAGATGAAGAGTGATCTGTCACTCTTGTCGGCATTGTAATAATCTGCTGTATTCCTGTATTTCCATTGTGCTTAAATAATCATCTATTCGTAGATTAACATTTCTTTGTGACTATTTTGAAATTGACCAATGTCAGTATTTGGTTTACGATAAACAATATCAATAACAATTTTTCTATCAAGTTCAATTACCTCCAACCAAAGGCTTTCAGCATGTAAAACAGAGTAATCTAATCTTGTATATACTAATGTGTTTCTGAGGTATGCTCCAACTCCACTACCTCTTGCATCAGCCTCACGGCAGTTAACCTCAAGGACATAATCAGTTAAAGCTAATGTATCAACATTGTGAACGTTCCATACCTCTGACAATTTAGAGGCAAGTCTATATTCATAAAGGAAACTTAGTTCTCCAATATGCCTAGTAAGAGACCTAATATTTACATGGGTAACGCTAAAAGAGTGAACAAATTTAGATTGCATATTATTATCAAAATTACGAGGATTTAAACTATGTGTTTTGAGATCAAGATTGTTCAATCAAAAATAGATACTTGTACTTCATTCAATAACTCATTCTTAAATTGTAACTCCTACAATACGACACTCTTTTCTCTTTTGCTTAATAATCATGACATTAGTTTTCTTTATATTAATAGTAATCTTATTCGCATCACACCACTGATCAATATATTTTAGGGTATCAATTATTTCCAATAAGTTAATATCTGTTTGATTAGGTAAAACAGAATGAAAGATATTAGAGTCATCAGCAAAGAGTCGAAAATTAAAGTAGTCTGATGATCTAGGTAAATCATTAATATAAATTTAAAAAAAGTGTAGGACCTAGAACAGATCCCTAGGGCACCCCACATTTAATTAAAGACATGACAGAAGTTGAACCATTATGATGAACAAACTGACGACGGTCACGCAAATAATCATGAAACCAATTAAATTGAGTTCCTCGAACACCATAATTTTCTAACTTGCCTAAGAGTATATTATGATTTATTTTATTTGCTTTAGCAAAATCAACAAAGACACCTACAGTAACTCGACCTTCGTCTTGAAACTGAATTAACTGATTTATTAAACTAATCAACGATAACTTTGTACTATGCTTTTCCCTAAATCCATACTGATGTTCATACAATAAATCATATTTCCCCTAGCTTCTAAAAAACTTTACTTAAAATAGGCAAGACTGATATAGGCCTATAATTACCTGGATCAATTATTGTACCTTTCTTATACACCGGACTAACTCTGGCTATCTTCATAGAACGTGGGAAGACACCCAGTTGAAACGACATATTAAAAATATATGAGAGTGGTTGTGACACATAATACACACCTTCTTTCAATAGATTAACATGAATATTATCACTACCACAAGACTTTTTCATATCGCAATTCAAAATTACATTTTCCATCTCAGCATGAGTAATTAGTGACCAATAAAAATAATTTCTAAGAGGTTCGTCTTAGTAATCCTTATAACTATGTTCACATTGCAACTCATCAATCTTTTCTGCCAACCGTGGCCCAACCGACACAAAGAAATCATTAACAATATCGACTATTTCCTGGAGTTCTTTATAATCCTGAAGTGTGCCGTCTACTTCAACTTATCAACTACTTTCCTAGTCTGATCCTGTTTACCAAGCAATTCATTAACAGTTTTCCATGTTTTACTCGAATTACCCTCATACTTCTTAAACATACGACCATAATATAACTTCTTGGCATTCCTTAGAACAGATGTTAACAAATTCATATACCTCTTATACTTAGTATAAGCATTATCATTAAATTTTGACTCTAAAACCTTAGAGTAAAGTTTATGTTTGCGTTTTATACATTTCATTATTGACTTTGTAATCCAAGGTTTACTCACATTCTTCTTATTTTTCCTATCCACAAATGGTGCATGTTCATCACACACATTTCCAAATACTTTTAAAAACCTTTCATATGCAATATTATATACTTCTTACCAGGATGTACCTGCAAGGTCAACAATAAACTTAGCCTTATCAAAATTTCTATAATCTCGTACTTTTACTAAACATCCTAACACTTTCCTATAACTCAAATTCTCAAAGAAAGCACATATAGGGAAATGATCTGATAGATCTGATAATAAAATACCTGCATATTTAATACCAGCACTACAATTTGTATAAATGTGATTTATCAAGGTTTCTGTAAACTCAGTTTTTCGAGTTGAATACACAATAATCTGTTCTAAACCGAAGCATTGTAATCTTGTCACAAATTCGTCAACTACAATGTGAGATATATTAAGCAAATCAATATTAAAATCACCCATTAAAACACAATGACGTCTATCCAACTTCAATTTGTATAATGTTACAACCAAACTTTCTTGAAATTCTTTCAAGTCTGTGTTAGGTTTCCTATAAATTATGCCTACAACAACAATTTTGTCATCCGCATGAAGATTAATCCACATAGACTCGGCATGGCGCACATCCATTTCAACAATCTCATAAATTAACTCAGACTTAATATACGCAGCAACGCCTCCTCCTCTGCCAACTACACGATTTTTATACTCAAAATTATAACCATTTATTCCAAATCTAGCATCCTAGCAATTTCTGAAAGGCCAAAAATACTAAATTTATGCCTCAGCACAGAATCATAAAAAAGATTAAAATTATCAACATTTTTACTTAGGGACCGAATATTAATATGCGAAAAACTTAACGATTTGGGGGGAAAGTTATTAAATATAGAATTGAATTCCTCTGAACTGAGACTAAAATACTGGCATGATGTTAACACAGACTCTGTATCATCAAACATGATCATGAAGTTTTTGTCTGCATTGTATTGTTTGCGAGTTTTAATTAATCTTGTCAAGGTCAGCCTCAGAATTGATGACGATGGTCAGTGTTTCGGCAGACTTCTTCACAAGGACCTTGCCGTTCGAGGTCCACAGGAACCTATACCCCTTCTCCTTCCTCGTCCTGTTGGCCTTGTACAAGAGGTGTTTTGTGGCGGCGAGCAAGTTCTCATTGATGAAGATGTTGCCATCTCCCCTCAGGCCCAGACCAAGATTGTTAATCTTGACCTCTTTGAGCAGCTTGCGCTGGGCGTACACCTTGTTCCTCACCCTGCGAGTGAAAGCGGACAATGATGGGGCGAGGCTGGATCCTTGGTTGCCGTTGATGGACCTGCCGGATGTGGTCTGGCTGGCCCAGTCAATGGGCGACATCGATGTCGCTGATGTCAATGTCCCTCTCCACCTGCTTCAAGACTTGTAGGGCTACTGCCCCGACATCATCTTGCTGGGTTTCAGGGACGCCATCAATCCAATGTTTTGCCGGCGCCCATAGGCTTCTAGGTTTTTCACCTGTGACTCGAGTGCTGAAACTTTGCCCTTCAGCTCATTGTCTTTCATCAGGGAGACGTTAGCGGTGTTCATTAAGGGTCATTCAAATTCACGCATTGCCGCGTAATCGTTGGTATCGGTCTTTCAAATTAATAATAATAATAATAATATACATTTATATAGCGCAAATTGCAAAGAGCCTCTAAGCGCTTAAATAATTATTTCATTATTATTACCCATTGTCATCAGGTACATTTCAAACCCATACAATGATATTGCATACTTTCTCAACTCCCCGGGGAGCATACTAGCCGAGCTGCCAGTGATGCTGGCGCTAAGGCTAATTGACACCTGACCATGGTACCCATTTATACACCTAGGTAGAGAGCAGCAATTGTTGATAAATTGTCTTGCTGATTGGAAAGCGCTCGCTCTACCAATCTTTCCACACCACATCCATACATTCCGAATAAGTGCAAACGAATTCATGCATACGCATACGGTTTTGTGAATAGACACAATAGTTCATTTATGGGCACTCGATTTCGCGAATGTGCAGTAGCCCCAGGGTGAACTACGTGCGATTTTGAATGACCATTGACGGTATGCTCTTTGTGCAAATTCACTTGCTCAGACGTGATTTGAACGACGAATTCGAATGCTGCTTTGACACTTGCTTCTTATATCAATTTGATTGTCACAATCGCGAAATTGAGCGGGAAAACCTATATTAGCCGGAACAACAAGTTTATTTTAAAAATACACAATTGATATATTAATTGAGTCATTGAGACATATAGAGACATATATTTTACACGGTCCAACCTTCAAAATAAAGACAATTTTGTTTTCAGATATTTTCCCAAACATGTATTATAACATTTGTATATAAAATAATACAAATATAATATTGCTATACTTTTCAAACAAATTTTTTTGAAAGCAATGTCTGTCAGCCCACTACGGTATGTCTGAATAATGTTTCAAAGTGGATTGAGGGTATTCGCCCGAATAAGTATCCTACCCACTTTTCACCCTATAGTAGCCCAAATATTATGTATTTTTTAGTTTCTTGATTTGTGTCCATGTCATTTTAGGTCAAAACTGGGCGAAATCGGGGAGCGGACATTAGACAAAATATTTTTATTTTTCAAAAAGGATAGGCCTACTGTCCGATAATTAATTATCTTTTCTAACATTTTCGAAAAAGAGGACAATAAAGAAATCGGTCGATAATTATTTAAATCTAACTTATCACCCTTTTAAAACAAAGATATAACCTTATACATTTTCATAGAGTTGGGTACCTTGCCATATAATAAAGACACATTAAAAATATGAACGAGAGGATCCACAACGGAAGTTATAATGCCCTTTAAAATATCTAAAATTTCATATCTTTGAGTAGGAACAAAAGATATAGAGTTTGGATTGGGCTGGCCCAAAAAATCAACAAAATGCTTATTTTATATGTTTATGGGGGGATATTAACAGCAAGATTTTCACCAATCGAAGAAAAGTAGAAAAGTAATTATTCAAAATATTTACTATGTCACTAGGATCCTCAACAATCTCATCATTAAACTTAATGTTTGTTATGTCAGATTTATTATTAGTAACATTCATTGCCTGCTTATTTCCAAGTATTTTAATATCATGTTTATATAATGTCAACATATTTTCAAAATACATGTTCAAAAATGTAATCGAAGATCACGGCTCCCGCGAGTTAATACCAAGTTAGCATCACGTACAACTACGGCACGGTACGGATGCCGGTACGTTCAACTACCTTCAACTACCTTCAACTACGTTCAACTACGTTCAACTATACGTTCACTACCGTAAATGTGACCGGCCATTCAGCTATAAAACTCTATTGATGGCGGTCGTTCGGGTCTACCAATCCGGATGTGTTGGGTTCGATTTCCCACGGTTGAATTAACATTACCGAACTCAACATAAACCTTTTATCATATGAATGTACAGGTTACCTATATAAAATTACTGCTGCTGGGACTAAAGTCGTTTTGCGGTAGCGTGATTTTGTAATTGATTAACAAAGACATGAATATAAGCGAATACGAATTGTGTTAAATACATAAATTGCGTTACACTGTAAAATCAGGCGCGTCATAATAAGAATCAAATGTGAATGTAAACAACGATAACTTAGTTCAAAGAATATTTATTACAAATCAACATCGAAAGCTATATATTGTATGCAATTTTGTTTGTATTTTCTTATTAATGTTCAATTACTGTAAGAAAAAAAAAATTGTAACTTCCAGATATTTATGAATGGTCAATTACTTGAAAATGTAACCAAACTCAAACACCTTGGTGTAACTTTTGAGCAAAGTTTAAACTGGTCATGCCACGTGGATGAAGTTGTTAGGAAAATTGTACGATCAATTGCATGTATACGAAGAATTAAGTCTTGTTTAACAATCGACAATTTGAAACAATTGTATTTTACACGTATACTTCCGTAAATAGATTATTGTTGCACTGTATGGAGTTCTCTAACAAAAAGAGACATATTGAGGATACAAAGATGCCAAAACAAATACGCTCGAATGATTTTGAAAGCTGACTATAATACTCCATCATTGGGACTCCTTCACTCACTGAAGTGGCAGCCCGTTGAACAAAGAATGTAGTAATGTAGCATATTGTACTCGTTATACCATTTCTAGCCAGTTATACTTGCCAAAACCTAGAACTGAATATAGTACACTTTATAGCGCACTACCTATGTATGTCCAGATATATCCCACATTAAGCATATTTATAACACGCCTTCGGCAACACCAGTCCATTATATGATATCGCAATAATTATCGCAATTTGATTTTTGTATACTCTTAAGTTGAAATTTGTATTCTGTCATACCCCCGATGCAACTTTTGTTTTAATTGCCAAGTTTTTTTTTTAAATTTGTTTAATTGTATTTATATATTTATGTTTTGTATGTATTAATATCTTCATGCTGTGTTTTTTAATGTACAGTGCGAGTAAAAAAAAAAACGAAACCGGACTTTGATAGCTTATAAATCCACAATTATAAACATATATATGTTGATATTGGTATCAGATTAAAACTTTGGAAATTGCCTTTAAAATGATACATCATACACTTTGATCACTTTACGCTTCATCGAACGCGAACTTATTATCCAAAGTCATGCAAAAACTACCCGTGTCCAAGTTTGCCCTTGTCTTGTTCTAAACACAACACACAAAAGTAAGTCCCCCCTAATCAAAATAGCGTAACTTTTTAACGAAAAGGTTTTGAGCAAGATGACTTGGCAGGATTGTTTCTACACCTATTGACTCACTTCTGTGTGAAAATGATATTTATCCGTCGAGTCATGAATGAGTGAGCACACATAAAGACAAAATTGTCACTTTTCTAAAGTCACAAGAGTCACGTGACTTTTGAAAAGTGACAATTTCGTCTTTTTGGTGTGCTCACTCATGCATGAATGAGAGGAACACTTTCATTTTCACACAGAAGTTAGTGAATAAGTGTAGAAACAATCCTGTCAAGTTATTTTGCTCAAAACCTTTTTGTTAAAAAGTTACGATATTTTGATTGGGGGGGGGGGACTTTTTTGTTGTGTTTATCATAAATGAATGCGTTTGTTTACCGTTTTTTTCAAAAGAGCATTTCAAGAATATCCTTTGGTAAATCAAAACAAATACCAGCTGGTTGCCAATGTTATTCATGTTTATCAGTGTTGAAGGGGATCCCCCACTGTCCGCCCATCAGCAGCCCCATTGTTTGGAGGCAGGGGCCCTGAATAGGACATGTTTAGGATGAAGTTATCTTTGAAAATCAAACAACAGATGCAACAATTCACAAAACAAGAACACTGAAAACTTGGACACGGGTAGTTTTTGCATGCCTTTGGATAATTAGGTCGCGATCGGTGATGTGTGAAGTGATCAGAGTGTATGATATATCATTTTAAAGGCAATTTCCCAGGCTTTAACATGATACCAATATCAACATTTATACCTTTAGAATTCTGGATTTATAAGCTATAAAAGTCCGGTTTCGTTTTTTTTTTTTTGACTCGCACTGTATACGTTGTAATTTCTATCTGATACAGGGCTCTCTTGTAAAGCAGGCCTTTGTGGCACTGAATGGGGCTACCCTGTGTTTTTAAAGAAGACTGAATAAATAAATAAATACATATTAGTCTAATAGATTACAGCTAAAACATAAAATATGTATGTAACATTTAATGTGCCGTTTCTGTGTGAGAGATGAATAGTAAATGCAGATAGTTATGCAGTATTAAAGCAGACGGGCATCTAGGGATCTAGTAACATTGTCAAATCACTGAACTTACCTAGAACTCTAGCGGTACTCAAAAATATACCTTGTTATGTTTGTTTCACCAATAGAAGCATGGAACTGATTTAATTTGTCAGAATTTCTCTGTCGATATGACGATATAGTGTTTCGGAATGAGTTAGTAAAATATTGCCTTTTTTCGCTTTTTTCGCATTTTCGCTATTGCCCGGTCATATGACATCACCAATAACATTTGCTGAGCTATTTTGCTTCCTGTTTGTTGTAGATCGATTTGGAAAAGCTCTTTAGATGAACACATTTATTTTTGTATAATAGCCACAACATTTTGTCCGCATTTATCAAGCATTTGCTTATTATGTCAGTATCATACCAGTAAATTCCCAACAATTACCATTTTCTCCTTGCATGTCGCCTCGCATGTCTATCCTTTTTAGCTTGCCCTTTCCCTCCAGTCACCTCCCCTATCTGTATGTACAGGCAGCATTCCATTGTCCTACCATTCCATAACCGCCCGGCTTGGAAGTCAGTGGCCGCGTGCCCAGTTTTGTATCCAGGTCACACCCCTATACACCCATTAGAGTGGCTATTCATAATAAATGTAAGAAATGGGTCGCTATTCATAAAACAATATCGGGGTCGCTATTCAATATTCACATTGAGTGTCGCTATTCATAATTCCCATTAATTAATAATTCCTATGTTACTTTTAAAGTAGTTACAAGGGGGGGGGGGGGTGGTAAGCGAAATACCGAGAGGAAATTTTAGGGAAGAGAGAGAACGAAAGAGCGCATACTGAAGAAAAGGAAACAAAATAATAATAACAGAGGGAAATACACATGAGAAAAACGTAGAGAGATGGATGGGGGACATACCCACCCTAATCGCATAATTATTGAAAACACCATGTAAATAATCCATCTCTATAAGTGAAGTTTGAAGTTTGAAGTTTGAAGTTTATTAAATGGATCTAGTAACTTAATTGACATGTGCAAAAATTGATGAGTGGTTGATACAATGTATATTGCTGTTATCTGATATGTTTACTAGGTGTTGTGTGAAAAATTCAAGTTAAATAGACTTTATATGGCCGAATAATGAGCAAAAATGCAAAGGGACATTCAATAACTCATTGCACTCACTTCGTGCACGGTTCTGACGATCCATTGGATAATTTGACATCTGAACACGTCTTCAATCGTAAATATCTTTTTAACGAAAGGGAAATTTGAAAAACCGAAACCGGTCCCATGTTTTTTTTTTGTTAACAGGAATGCAACAAGGTATGAGGAAACCGCTAGAATTTCAATTGGATTTTGAGGATCCGGACAAAGTTACTAAGTCCCTTTAACAACAAAAAACTAAAAACAATATTGTATATGTACATCATAAAATAAAGTATGCAAGAAAAGTCATTAAAATACAAATTGCAGTGAATTACTGCAATAGATTAGTAAGCTTATTAATGCTTACATAGCATAAAATATGTTTATACAAAAATCAAAGCATCACGTCATGAGGAGGAACTTTAGCCTGATAGATGCAATAGATTGCAAGCATCCTGATGGAACCCTGAATAGAATTAGTCAAGGGATACCCACATTGGGAAGCGTTTTGGGGGTCCAGGGGAAGCTTTAGGCTTTGTAATATCCAGAAAATATAAAGATTTTGTTTATATGTAAATATACAATTAATAATTGTATAGTTACTTATTCTGGATTTAGCTGTTTAGAAATTGGAAGATTGTTAAGTGCAGATTGCAAGCATCATGCTATGAGGGGCCTTTGTCTAATTATGGATGAATTTTAGACTGATAGATACATAGATTGCAAGCATCCTGATGGAGCCCTGAATAGAATCAGTCAAGGGATACCCATGTTGGGAAGCTTAATGTGGGTCCAGGGGGACGTAGTTTTTAAATTAGAAATAACAAGTCTTAGCTCATACATTTTCCCCCCACTCTTCTTCTTTCTTTTTTTCTTTTTTTTTTTTTTTTTTGGGGGGGGGGGGGGGGAACAAAAACGCATTTTGCCCCCCCACACTTTTTGGCGCCTATGATGGTAAAACTATACCAATCAGGAAAAATATTGCTCTAGCGAGCTCAATAGATTTTAGCATATCAATTCATATAGAAAAAAGCCTTTCCCAATCTTTTTTTTTTGTATTTAATTTATTTATTATTATTTTTATTATTATTATTATTTATTTGTTATTTATTTATTTATTTGATTTTTTGCGGGGGAGGGGGGGGGGGGGGGAAACGCGTCCCCCCCCCCCCCCCCCCCCATCTTCCACTCCATGATAGTATAACTCTAGCGAGCTCATTTGATTAAAGCATATCAATTTCCATAGAAAAACGCGTTTCCCACTCTTCTTATTTTTGTTTTGTTTTTGTTGGGGGGAGGGAGGCTTGGGGAAAACATGCGTTTTCTCCCCACCCCCCCCCCCCCCCCCCCACACTTTTTGGCGCCTATGATGGTAAAACTATACCAATCAGGACAAATATTGCGAGCAAAACACCCTCGGCAAAACTTGAAGGAAAGCTCGCGTGACAACCGAATTTATTAATTGGTTATCGACCAGGAAATATTGCTCATTAGATTATAGCATATCAATTTACATCTGACAAAAAGTTCGTAGGAAAAACAAATCGTGACCCGGAAATAAGGAAATTCATTGAAGATTTATTTATTTGTGCGACTAATATTGGTCACGCACATTTAAAAAAATGATTTATTAACGGGGATATTAGTTTCGTTACAAAAATGAATTTACAGAACATGCATACATTTGGTCCATCTTTGACATTAACATAACATACCTTTCTCAAACTGTATATTTTATGCAACGGTCCGTTATTATGGAATAGACTACCTATACAAATTAAATAGTGTACAAATGTAAGCAATTATAAAAGAAAGCTTATCAAACTGAATGCTACAAATTTAGATGCAACAAAACCTTTTTTATATTTCGGTCTAAAGTGATTTTGAGACCATGTGCTTTTAGTTACCTTGGTAAAATACATGTGGGAGGTGTGCACTGCTTGGTATCTGGTAGTGAAGTGATGTATACTGCGGTACATGCAAAGCACATCGTATTGTAGCATGCCTATTGTATAGAGTGCTCTGTTGTCCGACAGTGCATTCGACAGTGGTTAACTCAGCTGTCTATTGTTCAGTGCATATTGTTACTCTCAGTTCTCTCAATGTACATATATAACACTCCATCTCTTCTTTTAAGACGAATGTCCATGATCCAAAATTATCAAAAAGAAACATTGGCGCGATCAATCCTTCTTGTAGCCGCGTCAACAAATCCCAAAAGTTCAACTTTATTTACTCCGTCCTGGAAAACAAATCAACACGACTTATACTCGGAGATTCATATAGTCCATTCCTTTTTGGAGTTTAAACAAATGTGACCCGTCCTACGGAGAAGAACCAAAAGTCGACAAAGTTGATTTTCTGGATTTGTATTTAGTTCGATTCAGCAATATCTAAGCTTTAATATGATATAAAGTTTGTCTCATAATGATTCTGCAACGCGGAGTTATTGACGTTTTTCTAAGGCAAATATTGAACGGTCTGGAAATAAGATGCCGAGAAAATAGCTCAAGAAACTTTACATCCATTTCGAAAGTGAAATTAGCGTTTTAAGCAGGCCATAAATGAAACGATTGCATGAATAGAATGTCGTAGAAACCTTTATTCAATTTTCTTGAAAACTTGCATATCAGTAAATATGTATGATATACACCTTCCCTCCAGAAACTGTTGAATATTATCCATGCTTTGTAGAGATATGAACAGATTTAATTAAAATTTGAGTGGGTTTGGAACGATAAACTGTACACATCGCGCACATGATACAATAGCGAGCACTTTCACGTAACAAAAGGGGCCCCGCTCTGGCTCTGGTTATTGTTCGATTAATCGATATTGACAGGCAGTTCAGCTAGACCCTCCTGCATCCTTTGATGAAACCATACCGCAATCGTGCGTGCGGTTCCTTTTGAAAAATAAAGCTGCGAAGCGGACGGGGCTTACAAGAGTTCATAACAGAATGGAACAAAAAGAATTAAGTGTTCATACCCAGCGACGTCATCATCATGTAGTATTTTTAGTCTTCTTTGTTTAACTACGATGGTAGACTGTATCTTGAAAGCTGAATACATCCAGCTTTCGTTTATTTTGGTTTACCATTGCCAATTTGCAGACAGCTTACTTAGGTGTATATTACACGCACTGCAGTAATTGTAATCCCTTTCCTCTTCATATTGACAACGACCGACAAACGAGTGCAAATTTCAACCACACTTAATGCTGCTAGTTTCTTGCATGCCGTGTTAAATGCGCACGTTTGCGTTTGTTTTTAGGAATGCAAACTTGCGTCTGGTCCATGGCAGTTATCTAAAAAATATTACAAAGAACAGTATGTTGATACGTGAAAAGTAAAACGGGGTATCGAAGCTAGACATTTTGGAGGGGGAGGCCCCAGATACCAAAGGGGGAGGGGGGGGGGGGGGTCCGTTGGTACAGGGTTTGTTTTCGTTCTTTTGGCGGGGATGCCGGGGATGCCCCTTAGAAAATTTTGAAACAGGTGTCTAAGTAACGGAGGCGAGCCTCAGTCAACTTCAAAATGAGGGTATATAAAAGAGTGGGATTGTGCTTTAGCCAACTTAAAACAAGCTCTAAATAGCGTTTTCTGTTTGGTTTCAGGGGCCGCGAAACCGGGGGGGGGGGGGGGGCGGGGCTGCATTTAAAACAAAGAAATATATAAGCACAAAATAATAATTATAATAACAACCTTAATGTGCGGCTTGCTCAAAGGGGTTAGGGCCACTATACAAAAAGGAGGCCATTTGGATGACTAATCTCCGTGCAAACGGCGGCGCAGTCAATAGGGATTAAGGAATCTCGATGTGCGCTGGCCGCTCTTGACAGCTACCGAGATTTCCAACTTAGCACAAAGGGGTTGTTAAGAGGCGGAGCTTAATATCGATCGCTTTTAGTGCCAAATAATTTTGGAACGCAAACATTTCAAACCCGCAAAAAACATGCTTCAAAACTCTGCTTAATTTTTACCTTTCCACTGGATATTTTTACTGGATATTTTGCGTACCGGTAGAACAGATATCAGGGAAATGCATGAGGCAATAATATTTTTGTTCATGCAATTTCAAATCAATCGTGATTTCTGAGGTTCGACATCTTGCGACTTTTGGCTCCCCTGAGGATGGCGAGACACAAATGATAAGCATGCATTTTGGTTCTTTTTCTTTTCTCAAAGTTCTCCATTAAACAAAATATGCATGCATCCTTCTCGCTGAAGTTATTCATAAGTCAATCTGTCTGGAGGGCGTCGATGGCGAAGAGGGAACCGAGGCAAATCTAGTGTGGGCTCGAGTTCAACTCTTTCCTCCCCCTCCAGCTGAACATCAGCATTGGATTGATCAGGTGCATCAAGTTGTGGGGGCTGAAATGAAACAGAAATATCCTCGTCCGTCAGGGTAGATTGATCCGGCTGATGAGACGTTCCATCAATTATATGATCCAAATTAACATGTTTCTGCCTGTCCCCAATCTTCACAATATATCCCACTTGCCCCAGTGATTACAGGATCATCCCATTTTCCCATTTGTCATTCGATCGAATGAAAAGAATTGTTGTCCAGGTGAGAACTGGCGTATTTTGGAACGCTTGCCCTCATGTGCCCTTTTAGCTGCTTGCTGCTTCTTGTCTACAGTTTCTGCTAGAGAAGGCTTAATGAGACTCAACCTGGTCAGTGGCTGTCGTTTTAAAAGCAACTCTGCTGGGGTGCGTCCAGTTAGAGAATGTGGAGTGTTGCGGTACACAAACAGGAATCTTGCAATCTTGTGCTGGATCGTCATACTACTCTGCTTGTACGACTTCAAATACTGCTTCACTGTTTGTACGCAACGTTCCACTGCTGCATTCGAAGAAGGATGATAGGATGGAGTCCTTATGTGATTGACTCCGTTCTGTTTCATGAATTCAGCACACTCAGCCGAAATGAACTGCGGTCCATTGTTCGATACGAAATGTTCAGGTAGGCCATGGATTGCAAAATATGACGTAATACGTCAATCGTGGCACTGGTTTCACTGATTTCACTGATTTCATTGGAAAAAACCTCCATCCATTTTGAGTACACATCGACAAGTATGAAGAAAGATTGGCCATCTAGCTCTGCAAAATCTGCGTGTACTCTCTCCCATACTCTCTCCCATAAGGCTATTACCATGAATGTAGGGGTGTTGTCGCTGGTTGATTCCTCGTGTGAAGACATGCATTACAGCTCCGCACTAACGACTCAATGTCCTGGTCTAGGCGTGGCCACCAGAAGTAAACCCTAGCCAGACTCTTCATATGGCTCATCCCGAAGTGTCCCTCACGTAACTCTGCCAGAATCTGGGATTGCTGACAACCTGGTATGATGACACGTAGTCCCCATATCAAGTCATCCTGCTCAACCGAGAGCTCGAGACGGCGGCTGAAAAGACGATCATCATCCACCCTATTTGGCCATCCTCTCTGGGTAAACTCCAATACTTGTGATAGCACTGGGTCTTTTTCTGTAGCCGCTGCAATCTTTTATGATGTCACAGGCAATTTAACAACATCAGTGCATCTCCAGCATGATCAGTGTGAATCGGAAGCCGCGATAGACAATCTGCATTCATGTGATGAGAGATGCCTTTGTACACGTTGTCGTAGCTGTAAGCTGACAATATCAGTGCCCAGCGCTGCAATCTCGCTGCCGCTATCGTTGGAATACCAGTCTTCGGCCTTAGTATCCTTACTAGTGGCTTATGATCAGTCAGAAGTGTGAACTGCCGTCCATAGATGTAAGGGTGAAACTTTTTCACCCCAAATATCAGTGAAAGTGCTTCTTTTTCCAGCTGTGTATAGCTCTGCTCGCTCTTTGTCAATGTTGGTGATGCCAACGCTACTGGTCGTTCATCTCCATCAGGCATTATGTGCGAGAGAACAGCTCCAACTCCATATGGTGAAGAATCACATGCGAGGCACAGGGGAAGATTAGCATCATAATGCGCAAGAACTTGAGCTGATACTAACTGGTCATTTGCTGCCTTGAATGCCTCGTTATATTGTTTTGCTAGTTTCTTTATGGTTGGCATAGCAATGCACACACATTTATTATATACGCACACACACACATACACACACACACACATTCACACGCAATCCCATACATACACATACTAGTTAGGGACGTCGACTGGTTGAAGGGGGTTGGGGTAGAAATGTGTTGTAGTATGTATCCACAGACTTGTAAGACATTGATTAAAAGCTGAAAATAACAACTCTATCACGTATTCAAAGAATGACCCTAGTCCATATGATAAAAAACGACCAAGTCCATCAAACAAAATGACCCCTCCACAAGTAACCTGGGGCTTGTTTGCAAGAAAGGGTCCTATCTTTAGGACGTCCTAAATGTCACGTGACTGTCATGTGACTACGACTGAATTACGTACTCTTAGGGACAGTTGTCCTAACTTCGCGATCGAACAAACCCCATCATCGGTCAAATGTAAACATGTTTTATGAAAAGCTTGCCTTATTTCAATCAGTGAGAAGGGGACACGATATAAAATGAACTAAACTATGTATGATTCCATTTGGAATAATAAATTAAATATGAGTTATCAATGGCACCGAATGGGGTAGGTAATGAATCCCTTTATAACACGGGGAAGTATAATGTACAAATTTCACTACCCCCCCCCCCCCCCCCCCCCCCCCCCCCCCCCCCCCCCCACCCCCCCATAATGACGAATGATTGCGAACTTAAATATGATGGTAAAGATGAAATATTTTTACTCACGGCGCACTACGTTTTGTGCAAACGGGGCTGCCGTGGCCGTGGCCGTGGCCGTGACCGTGGCTGTGTCGCTTGTATATATATAGATATATAATTGCAAAGTATAATCATAAATGATTAAGAAGGAAGAATAATAGTAGGCGTAGCTTAATAAGCAATGTTCCTGCCTTAAATCCTCCAAATGAAAAAAGGCACTGGTCGAAAAATTGGTCTCACCAGGACCAGGACAAATTTTTCGACCAGTGCCTTTTTTCATTTGGAGGATTTAAAGGGAGGAACATTGCTTATTAAGCTACGCCTACTATTATTTTTCTACTTTGCAATTATTTAAGTATTGGAAGAAACCAAAGCTGTATGTATTAGTTCACTTTTCGCTTGTATATATATATATATATATATCACTCTATTGTGATCCAGCTGAAGTAAAGGCGGTTTGCATTGTTCGTGACTCCTTCCCCATGAATACTTGAGTACAAAGGGCCGAGAGATTCGCTGCCAATGACCTGAACTGGATCTGTCTTTAATCACACGGTCCCCGTGGCCTAGTGGTTAAGGCATCGGCGTTCCAAGCCGGAGACCCAGTTTCGAGTCCTGGCAGAGACCATTTTTCGACCAGTGCCTTTTTTTCATTTGTGGATTAAAAGGAGGAACATTGCTTATTAAGCTACGCCTACTATTATCTTCCTTCTCAATCATTATGATTACTCCTTGCAATTATATATATTTTATTTGTATTTTTTATTTTTATTTATTTTTATTTTATTTTTTTTTTTTGGGGGGGGGGGGGGGCCTCAAAAACGCGTGTTTGCCCCCTCTCCACTCTTTGGCGCCTATGATAGTAAAACTATACCACTCAGGAAAAGCATTGCTCTAGCGAGCTCATTAGATTAAAGCATATCAATTTACATAGAAAAAAGCGTTTCCCACTCTTCTTCTTTTTTTTCTTTTTTTTTTTGTTTTGCTTTTTTAGGAGGGGGGGGGGGGCTTTTTTGGGGGGGGGGAATAAAAGCGTTTCCCCCCCCCCCCCCCCCTTTGGCACCTATGATGGTAAAACTATACCAATCAGGAAAAACATTGCTCTCGCGAGCAAAACACCCTCGGCAAAACTTGAAGGAAAAATCGCGTGACAACCGAATTAGATTATAGCATATCAATTTACATCTGACAAAAAGTTCGTAGACAAACAAAAATCGGGACCCGGACATAGAGGAAACTCGTCGAAGATTTATTTATTTGTGCGACTAATATTAGTCACGCACATTTAAACAAAATTATTTATTAACGGGGATTTTAGTTTTGTTAAAAATATGAATTTACAGAATATAAATACATTTGGTCCTTCATGGACATTGACATAACATACATTTCTCAAACTGTTATTTCATGCAAAAGTTCCGTTATCATGAATAGACTACCTGTACAAATTAAAAGTGTACAACTTTTTTTTATACTTCAG
>JBAMJV010009926.1:0-41505 GCA_037951105.1 Echinarachnius parma | reverse complement strand
GACCAAGCACGAGGGTATGAAGTGCCTGAGCGGGGGAGGGGTGGGGGGGGGGGGGGGGGTGAGGGAGGGGGGTGTCCCCCTCCCACGGTAGGGAGATTTTGCATTTTTGACTTGAAAATTGTGCAATCCGGTGCTTAACTAGATAGGAAATTTGGGCTTATCATTGACTGTATCTGGGAAAGCGTGTTATGATTCGATCGACCAGAAATGTTCAAAATATGTTCAGGAAGAAAACAAATAATTGACACACTACTAAATATGCACCCCAACACAGGAAGCGAGGTGACTGTGCGGGGGAGGGTGTGGGGCATGGGTGTCCCCCTCCCACGTTAGGAAGATTTTGCATTTTTGGACTTGAAATTGTGCAATCTGGTGCTTATCATCATAGGAAATTCGGGCTTAACATTGACTGTATCCGGGAAAGCATGTTATACTTTGATCGACCAGAAATATATTTTGCACGAAAAACAAATATTTGACACACTAATGAATATGCACCCCAACACAAACACAAATATTGTATTTATGTTTAGCGTCATACACAGTTCAGACATGTGCCACAATGGGCCGTATGCATAAAAACAAGCAATTGCTTGTGCTAGCCTTTTGCTTGAATCGGTATGCATAAAAACAAGCAATTGCTTGCAAGCAAAAGCATTTGCTTACAAGTACAAGCAATTGCTTACTGCTCGTAAGTAATTGCTTACCAAACAAGCAATTGCTTGAAACCGTATGCATAAAACGAACCTTTTACTTGTCTTGATAAGCAATTGCTTGCGTTTTTCAAGCACATCCAGACCAGCTGAGCTCTTGCTTACTCAGGGCATTCGCGTTTTAGGAT
This sequence comes from Echinarachnius parma, assembly GCA_037951105.1. Classification (NCBI taxonomy): domain Eukaryota; kingdom Metazoa; phylum Echinodermata; class Echinoidea; order Clypeasteroida; family Echinarachniidae; genus Echinarachnius; species Echinarachnius parma. The sequence goes on along the minus strand of JBAMJV010009926.1, from coordinate 40,664 downwards.
CAAATTTTCATACCGTTTCAGGATGATTACGAGCTCCTTATTCCAGAGGTTATGTTGTGATTTCATATTTAATACAATTTCTGTTATTTTAGACTTTTTACGGCATTTTTCGTCCATCGATCTGCACAGAAACCCCCCTAATGCTCTGTGCTGTTTCCCCCCTATTTTCGTAAGCAAAAATACTGCTGCCAGGTTGGGCACGAAGCATTGTTGTCTCGCAGTGCGATGTTCGCACAACCGTAACGATCCTTTGTCCAACACGTAAGCAATTGCTTAGGCAGTGCAAGCAAAAGGTTTCAGCACAAGCAAAAGGTTGTGCATATGAATTCAAGCAATTGCTTGAACTTGATCTTTTGCTTGACAAGCTCTTGCTTGTGCTTGAAGCATTTGCTTATAAGCAATTGCTTGTTTTTATGCATACGGCCCATTATGTATGATCCAACAACTTAGCATATTGCCAAGAATGAGTCCCAAAGGGGCGAAGCTACCGAGGGCTCGGGGCAGAGCCAAGTGTGGAGGGTATTGGAGCGGGTATCCGCCTCTCACGGAGAAGATTTTGAATTCATATTATATACTTGGAATTGTGCAATTTGGTGCACGTCACACAAGCAGCCAGAGCAAGCTAGACTACACTGGAACTACGTGGCCCGGTATATACAGAACAAAATGTTCACCCCGGACCATAGTTATGCAAGTTACACAACAAACTGAGATAATCTGTTCGCTCGCGAAGCGCGCAGCGAAAATTGAAAGCGGTTGTACCTAAATTACTTGTTTAAACGTTAGAATTAACAAGTCGATTAGCTCATGCAACTGATTTCTTTCCCACTCGTATACAGATACACATACAAAAAAAATACATCCTTTCCTAAAACCTGGGGGGGATGATTGTACATGTCATCCCCCCCACCTTGTGAGGTGGGGGGGATGCATCCCCCTCATCCCCCCCCCCCCCCCGTTGTCTACGCCCCTGATAATAATAATTTATAGAGCGCCAGCATGCTGAGGCGCATTATTACCCTTGTATTGGTCATCAGGTACTAACAGTCTGTTCAAACCCGCACAATTATGTAAAATAGTCAATAGAGTAATATGAGCCAAAACTCTTTTTGTATTATTATTATTATTATTTTAATTGTTATTATTATTATTATTATTATCATTAAAAAAAAAAAAAATGTATTTAAATTTTTTTTTTTTTTGGGGGGGGGGGGGGGCAAAACAAAAAATACACACTCATCACCACCAGGTACATCCCTTTGCGAAGCGACCAACAAGCCCGAACGAGCAAGGCGACTGAGTGGGGGAGAGTGGGTGTGGGAGGTCCGGATTTCTCCTCCCACGGTAGGGAGCTTTTCCATTTTTGGACTTGAAACTGTACAATCTGGTGCATACCTAGGAAGAAAATTCGGACTTGACGCCAGGTATATAAGAGCGTGATGATACTACCGACTGGAAACAAATTTTGTTTCACGAAGAAAACATTATTATAAAATGTGCACCCAAAAAGGAATCAGTCGCAAAGTGACATAGAAATGTCAAACATTGCACCAAATGCCACATTATTTTATGATACTATAACATGAACAAGTTATATCAGACGCAGACAAGACCGATCCCCGAGGGAGCGAAGCGACCAAGAGGTGGACGGTTTGATGGGAGGGTGTATCTGCCCTTGTATACGATAAGGGATCTTTTGCTATTTTGTACTTGAAAGTATGCAAACTGGTGCATACCTACAAAAGAAATCGAATTGAATATCGAATATCGAATTGTAAATATTTATAAGCCATGATTGATTTTTTTTAGTGGGGGTGGGGGGGGGGGGGGGGGGGCTTTTGCCCCCACCAGTACGCCAGTGATAATAGTACTAACAATTTGATGTATTCTATGTAAAAGAGCCTACTGAAAGAGTGCCTTATTTGAAAATGTGTTTGGAATTGATTAAAGGGGGTAGTTCAGTTTTGGTTTAGAGGGCGCTGCACGAAATAAAAGAGCCTACTGAAAGAGTGCCTTATTTGAAAATGTGTTTGGAATTGATTAAAGGGGTAGTTCAGTTTTGGTTTAGAGGGCGCTGCACGAAATAATTTTTGTGAAATACTAATGCAAATCTGAGTGTAAAATTTGAAAGAGCATACAATTTTAATGACAGAATAAACTTGATTTGATCAAAATCGGTTCAGAAACGGCTAAAATATCAATAAATACATCGGAATAAATCGGAATAAATCTGGCTTATCTGGGCCCCAGATGTAATCGATTATTAAAAAAACAAAATTAAACAAAATGCTTACACTTCAAACATTTTCAAAAGAGGTTTTTAAATAGTCAACAAAACATCACATGCATAATTTTGTATGAAAAATAGTTGAAACCAATGTTTTGTTTAGAGAGCGCCCTTTGTGTTTTTTTAATAGCTCTTTCTTTATTCTACTGATCTGTATTGTCAATTATTTTGTATTAATTTAAATTGGTCATATACCTTTATTGGAAGTGAAAGTTAATTTGTATTCATTTGATCTGAATGTAAAATCAAATGCTGTACATTATGTTAATCTGCTGATTATTTTATGTATTGATTACTTTGTTATTGTTTGTATGTAAGGAATTAAGAAAATAAATACCATTGAAAAAAAAAAAGCTTTTTACTTAGTCGTTAGTTTGTAATGTTAGTGTGCAGGTTTTGGTTATTTAAGCTCAGCCTTACCCAAATTGTACTACACCTTTAAAGGTGCACATGTAAAGTGTCAGATATTGCCCAAAATGACATTTGAGACCTCAATCCTATACCAAAATCATTGTAAGATATTTCCGAATGATGTGTGAAAGTTTCATTGAAAAAGAACACTGCTTTCCTGGTTAAAAAAAGTGAAAATTTGCGTCAGTTTTTACAACGAATTACTGTATGACGTATATGAGGTTTGTGACTGTTCATTAACGCTCTTGAGCTGAATGATTATCAATGATAGATATCGTCATACTAAAGGGGCATTTGAAAAAACCTAACCCTATTGTATTATTATCTTACCATAAGCTAAACAACACGGTAAAAGAGAAACGAGGAAGCTCCAAGTAATTTTCGTGGAGTTAGACACTTTACAGGCCTCCCTTTAATATATATATTTTTTGAAAATTTTTATTATTTTGATATGAATTATTGCATTATTTGGAGCCCACCATAGGCTGCATCCTTATCGATCTCGAGCATCTGACATGTCTGAGGGGTCTAGGCTCGGCTTGCACACATACCCCGGTATGTCACATGCACAGAGCTGAGAAGTCTGCACGATGTAGCCTCGGACTGATCAGATGATGCACCGTTAGGTCGAATTTGAGTGATGGACAGGCAGCATCTACATCAGGAACTCCATTAAAACGATTGATTATAAACAATACTGTAAATATTCATTTTGAATGAATGCCAAAACTATAAAATAACAACAATATCAACAAGCTGTTGTTCGCGATCTTTATTTTCGCTGTTGTTCGTCGCGGTCTTTCGCGGTTCGCGGTTTGTTCACGGGTTTATTATTTTGTTCTTCGCCTCTGTTGACCACGGTACGTGTTGGCGTGTTGTACAGTACGCTGTTCTTTGTGGTTGTTGGCGTCTTATTCGCGGTTCTTCGCGCTTATTAGTAGGACAATTTCAGTACTTCTCAGTGGGCTGCATGCTGCCCTCTCTTGTTACATTGTCAATAATGATGGTTCCGAGTGAAGAAGCTATGGGAGACGAGAGGGTTGATACGAAAGGATTGCAAGATTGCCCTGGTTTGCCAAATGGCTGGAAAAGAGAAGAAGTGATCAGAAAATCCGGGTTATCAGCTGGAAAGACTGATGTGTATTATTATAGGTAAATATGTTGAAATATTACTTCAATCTGTATTTCTGTTGGACCCCCTTTTGTAACCAGCTTTCAAACTTGCTAGTCCCACACGTTAGTTTATGTGTCCTGATGACCGGCTTTTGTTTTGTGCTCGCGCGCTTCGCGAGTTACACGAAAAAGATTAGAGAGGAAATGGTTGATGTGGGGGAAATTTTGAAGGATACGTGCAAACTTAATATAGTTAATGGTAATCTTGAACAATTTCACACCTCTCTGCCTCTGCCATTTTCATAACTAAAACTAAAACTATTTAGTAAAAGTCTGATTTTGACACATCTACAAAATTGTTTTAGAAAAATGTTTTAATTACTCTTAGTCTTAGTCTTACATATATATTAATTTTGTTCATTATCATTATATTATAAAAATACAAATACCGTTTCTAAGCCAGTAACGGATCACCTACCCAATTTGATGCATAAACTATAAAGACGTTTGTGACTATCTAATTGTTTTAATTTTCATAACTGGAAGAGGAATGTGCATCTAATATCAACTTTATCATCTCCTTTTTAAAAGTAATAAACCTCAGTTCCATGATCATCACGCAAAAGTGAGATATTAGCCTTAAAAAAAGTGTCGTCTAGTGACAAAATGTACAGATTTCAGATTTTCAAGAAATTTATTTAATTTTTAATTTTTAATATGATGTTTAAAAAACAAAAATATGCCGACAGATCTAGAATTTATATATTATTTACACAGAAATATGTTCTGGTATACACCCCACAGCATTTCCTGGGTGTTTGGGTGCAGGCTTATACATGTATTGAATATTTGTAGCATATCATAATTTTGTATGAGCAAGCAATATCAATCAACTATGAAAAATCTATATAATACAACAAAAAAAGAAAGCAGAAAAAAACACATCATATAGAAACATAATGTGCGAGAAATAGGGAAAGGGATAGAAGAGATGAATTGAAAAGGGCAAGTCAGAAGAACAATGTAATTTTTAGGGAATACTACCTTATTACATGTATGTCATTATCATTACATTTCAAGTATGAAAAAATATGTACAAATATATCCAATGGTACGTACAAATATCAGTGTCGCTTAATCAACACTAACAGCAACTCAAAAGATAGCTGTTACAGACAGAAACTATCCTTTATCAGTCTTACTGGGCTACATGCATGTGAAGTTGCAATTTGAAAGAAATTTAGACCCTTTCCCTTTCCTATTTTCACACTTATTTTCACACTTATTTTCACACTTATTTTCCCATAAAACTTACTTACCATAAAACTTACTTACCCAAATAGTTAGATTGTAAATATTGCAGGATTTGCAGGCTATACTTGCTTCACTTCAAAAGCTGGAAAAGGGGATTGTATTTTTGGTATCATGGTTCATTATTGTTCACAAATTCTTTTTCTTCTTCTGTTTTTTTTATAATGTAGATTGGTGATCTGGGGATTGACGTCTTGGTGGCTGACATCAACATGGATGATGAGAGATGCTCCACATCCCCCTTAGTCGACGGGAAGGTGGACGAGGACATCCGGATCACAGTGAAGTCAGCAAGACTAAAGGGCAAGATCAAGACTGCAGGAAGCGTGGAGAGAGAGGGAAAGAGAATCCTCCAGGAAAAGCTGATAGAGACAGTAGAAAATTGCAAAGATGAACTATACAGAAAGAAATATAGGGAAAATCAATTGAGGCATGAGATTCAGCGATGTGTTCATCTGACATTAGATTCACGTTCAAATAAAAAGGTTGCTGACCTAGGTCCAGCCAACGTGGAGTTTGACTTTGCCCTGTTTCATTTGGATATGGGGGAAAGATCGACAATATTCAATTACCGGAGAAACACCATTGACCATCTTGACAGCTTGCTCGGCAGCGAGTGGGATGTCTGCCGACACGCCACATTTGTTAAGTTTGTATCATCTCTGAGAATCAGGGTCACTGCACAGATGCACCTTACTGTGCAGGTTAAAACTGCAGAGTTTCCTGCTGAATTGCCATCCCTCGACTACCGATCTGTTCTGCGAAATCACATTACCATTTGTAAAGTATATTACATGTTAAGTACATTATAAGAGGAGTATAGTATACTACAGCCAAAATACATGTGTGTCGGTAAAAGCACTAGATAAATCATTCTCTTGAAATCCGTTGTGTACGGTAACCTATTTTAGAATGTAATAGGGAACAGGTTAAACCCAAATAATTGATTAGTTTAGATAACATGAAAAAAATCTTAAAATGCATTTAACGTACTAGTGACTATCCGTACTTGCAGGGACTTAGTAACATTGTGTGCAAAGTGAGTGCAATGAATTAGTGAATGTCACTTTGCAAAGTCCATTTAACTTGGAATTTTCACACAACATGTGGAAATATCACATAGCAACAATATACATAGTATCAACCACTCATCGCTTTTTGCAACAAAGTTACTAGATCCCTTTAAAAGAACAAATTCATAAAGGTATTTATTATACTCCTCTTATAACAGTGCCCCGTTGTTTAATTTCAACAATTATTGATGTCTAAGTTACACCAAATGTCTGCAATAAGTGGATGCAAGGAATTAATCTTTTAGATGAGTTAAGAAAGTTACCAAAATATGTCATAGACTTATTCCTTGCACTCAGAAATATTGTGAGAAAAATTAAATTGTATTTATGCAGCTTCTTTAAATTGTTTTAACTTTGCAGTGATTGCTACCTTTTTATAACAAAATGCATTATGTACATGTAGACATGTACCCTTTCGATTTCAGGTATCAACTTTTACTCAAGACTGGTCCACTAAAATTATCTCCTTGACAAGCTTTCAATAATTAAGCCTGTTTTGGGATGAAAGCATGATATAAAAAAGACTAAGCAACTACTGTTTTTTTTTTCAACAAAAGATATAGGTTACCAATGTGACAACGCCAATTAAATTTTTTTTCTTAAACAAATTGTAGCATTTACCGTATTTGTCGGTGTATTAACCGCACCCCTAAACAAACAAAAATAAAAAAAAAGTGTGGTTAATACGGTCGTGTATTATTAACTGCATCCCTTTTTTTTTTTTTTTTTTTTTTTTTTTTTTTTTTAAAAGGTGCGGTTTATACACCAGCAAATACGGTATGTATCTTGCTGAAGAGCTTAGTTTTGTTGATATGCACTGTATGAAGCGTGGATATTAGTCGACTTATAGGTGCACCTGCAAAGTGTCAGATATTCCCCAAAATGACATTTGAGACTTCATCCTGGACCCAAATCATTGTAAGATATATATGAATGATTTGTGAAAGTGTCATTGAAAAAGAACACTGCTTTCCTGGTTAAAAAAGCGAAAATATGCATCAGCTTTTTACAACAAATTAGTCTATAAGGTACATTGAGGTTTATGACTATTCATTATCGCTCTGGAGCTGAATGATACTAAAGGGGCGTTTGAAAAATGTTAACCCTATTTCATTCTTCTCTTACCATAAGCTAAACAATATGGTGGAAGAGAAATGAGGAAGCTCCAGCCTCCAAGTAATTTGTGTGGCCTTAGACACTTTACAGGCATCTCTTTAATGAGTGATCTAGTAACTTGATTGTGTACAATGTGATATTACATAGTCATACTTTGGAATGATGTGTGATACTTTCGCAGCAAAAAGAACACCAAGTCAATAAGGTAGTTAAACTATTGGTGTCAATATTTCATCACATACATGTACATGTATTGATTTTGACTTCATTTAAAAAGCCTTTGGGAAACTAATTTGTTCAAGCTCCAAGTGATTTTGGTTGAATTTGACGTTGATGGATCTCTTTATCAGTATCTGTAATTTTCTATGTGGTTGTAAACACTAAACAGTATTACATTCATACAGAGATTTTTTTTGTGATCGAGGCAATATGAGTTGATAAATAACCTAATGCAAGGTACTAGTGCTGTAGTGATTGTGTTATTTTCCTAACTTACTAGGGCATAAATGGTTGTTTAATTTGTTCAACTTGCGTGTGCAGTGGATTTTTTCTGTCACTTTTCAGGTAAACATAATCCAAATTAATATCAGGTTTTCACCATACTCCATTACTTAGAATCTGATCCCGGAATTCATTATTTAATATTAAGAAATTGAACAGCTTTGTAAAACGAGTCACACGACCAACATATACTACAGCAATAGTAAGGACTTTAAGGATTTTATGATGGCAAATACAATTGTATACTAATAATCATACAGGCTATTTACAATGTTTCATAACATAACTAATTTAATGAATTCAATCAAGACTTCCTTTTTTAGCTCCAGGTGCTTTTCTGAATCTGTTTTTTGAAATGTATTTCTCAATTGTTTAAGACACTGCACTGCATTCATGTAATAGCTCTGGGTGCTCCCCATTTCTATCAATAAGTCTGAACATGGATGTTCATTTGATCTTATCTTCATGTATACGGACACTGCGCTATATTTAGCTCCAGGTGAACATCATTTTCACCGTTTCTTCATGTATACGGACACTGCGCTATTTTTAGCTCCGGGTGAACATCATTTTCACCGTTTCTTCATGTATACGGACACTGCGCTATTTTTAGCTCCGGGTGAACATCATGGATCATCACTTTCGCCGTTTGTTCATGTATACGGACACTGCGCTATTTTTAGCTCCAGGTGAACATCATTTTCACCGTTTCTTCATGTATACGGACACTGCGCTATTTTTAGCTCCGGGTGCACATCATGGATCATCATTTTCACCTTTTCTTCATGTATACGGACACTGCGCTATTTTTAGCTCCGGGTGAACATCATGGATCATCATTTTGATCTTTTCTTCATGTATACGGACACTGCGCTATTTTTAGCTCCGGGTGCACATCATGGATCATCATTTTCACCTTTTCTTCATGTATACGGACACTGCGCTATTTTTAGCTCCGGGTGCACATCATGGATCATCATTTTGATCTTTTCTTCATGTATACGGACACTGCGCTATTTTTAGCTCCAGGTGCACATCATTTTCGCCTTTTCTTCATGTATACGGACACTGCGCTATTTTTAGCTCCGGGTGCACATGGATCATCATTTTGATCTTTTCTTCATGTATACGGACACTGCGCTATTTTTAGCTCCGGGTGAACATCATGGATCATCATTTTTATCTTTTCCTCATGTATACGGACACTGCGCTATTTTTAGCTCCAGGTGAACATCATGGATCATCATTTTGATCTTTTCTTCATGTATACGGACACTGCGCTATTTTTAGCTCCGGGTGAACATCATGGATCATCATTTTCGCCGTTTGTTCATGTATACGGACACTGCGCTATTTTTAGCTCCAGGTGAACATCATTTTCACCTTTTCTTCATGTATACGGACACTGCGCTATTTTCAGCTCCGGGTGCACATGGATCATCATTTTCGCCTTTTCTTCATGTATACGGACACTGCGCTATTTCTAACTCCGGGTGCATATCATTTTTATCTTTTTTCATGTATACAGACACTGCGCTATTTTTTAGTTCTGGGTGAACATCATGGATCATCATTTTGATCTTATCTTAAAGTTTACGGACACTGCGCTATATTTATCTCTGGGTGCTGTCCATTTGCATCTATTCTTTATTCATTGTGGATCTTTACTTGTTTGTCCACAAGTTTAAGCCAGCTTCTAATGATCGTTTCCAGAACTTACAAATTATTTTTTTTTTTTATATTGAATGTGTTATTTTTTGTTATGAGTTGATCTTACAATATATAGCCTAATGACTGATATCTTGGCAGAAGAACATTCTGCTTTTTTTTTTTAATAATGCCATCATAAAATCCTTAAAGTCCATGTTAACTAGTCCATTGACACCCATATGACATTTTGTAGCTGTGAGAAACATGATATTTCCTGTTTTTTAAAGGGGTCAGTGAGGATGATCTACCAGATTAGTGTTGGGCAAGGAAAATTTCATGAACTGTCTGGTTTGCTTGCCCGATTGTGCTACTAAATATTTGTTCAACTACAAGATAACAGAGTCATTTCATGTGTGTTAATCTCATCTGTAGCAGTATGAGGGCAAGTTAATTTTATAATGGGGCAAGTAAAATTTCAACTAATATGATTTTACTTACCCGAATGGGCCAGTACAGAAAAAAGTTACTGTAGAGGATTGTTTACCTTTATGTGAAATCTTAACCTGAATTTGTTTTCATGCGCTTTTTACAAATGGATAATGGTCATTATTACACATACAGGCCAGTTTTGCAATTCAATAAATCACATATTTTGTTTCCGTCAAGGGTAATAGGGGTCAATATTGTTATGATATTACTATCGTAACGTGTATTATACAGCTCTAGAAGTGTATATTTGAGAGTCAATATCAGACGATAATACCCCTCCTTAATCGACAAAAACAATATTGTGCTAAATATTCAATCCAGCGCGTTTAGTGCGCAAACTCATAAGCTTGTTTCTAATGAGGTATGAATACATTTGCGCGTGTCTAATTATGACATATGAATATGGTTACGCATCTCTGCCATAATATGCACAAATGATCCTTTGTGGGTTGAAAATGTTTAATCAGTAATCTGAGATTATTGGTCTTCTTCAATGAACAAAACATATTAAGATGTTTGTTTTTGTTCATTATTTAATGTTTTCCTCTGGATAGTATGTGTAATAATAATAATATTGACTGGCTTGTTCTTTCATGGTATATCAGAAATATTGCATACATTGCAATATTTCTGATATACCACTCCATTGAAACAAACACATAAGAAATTCCCCAAATAAAGAAATATATAAGGAAAATTGTTGTGTCAATTTCTAATGTTGAAAACCTGTTACAATTGACATATTCTGAGCCACATTTAGAGATAAACAAACAAAAAGAGGATTTCTGCATAAATTTGCCTTTGAAGTAATTGATATTAAATTGAAATGTATTATTCAAACAAAAATTAAATTAAAATCCTGTGTGCCATTTTGTGGCAGCTGCGGGTTTGTCAGTCGAGACCCCCTCCCCCTCCCCAACTATAGTATAACCAAAATTACCCGGCCTGATTAGGGTTTAAGTGGGATTTACATGATCAGCCTACCAAATAGTGCAGTTATTTTTTGTTTATTGCCTAACATTTCAGGTAATGTTATTTAGGCTAAAATTTCAAATGTATACTCCGCAAAAAAGAAGAAACTGGACACTTGTATAAGACCAAATATTTAATATTAATTAACTATCAAAATATATGATATTGTATATCAAATTAAAGATTAAATTACCCTCTTCAATATTGGCATGAGGCCAGATGAAATCATTCATACATGACCTGTCACCACACCAAGGTCTGTTTTCAAAAATAACAAAAAAGGAACATCCACGCAACTATATAAATGTTGATAAGCATAATCTAAAATGCTATATTCATAACATGAACTAATTTTCATTACAAATGTGACTCTAATTTTATCTTCCATCTCAATAAAAAGTAAAAATGAAGACAAATTGTGAACGTTATACATTGTAGGTTTTATATTCATAATGGGGAAAAATGGGGAATTTCATGGCAAAGGTATATTAGTCAAAAACTTGTGCCCTTATTTCAGCATTAAACTTGGTGTAAATTCTTGTTGGTCACACAGCTGGGCAGTCTTTAACATGACAATTCTCTCCGTAACTATGGTTAAAATTGCAGGGGAAACATGAAACAGACAAGCTTCATGCCTCTAATACAGACCAGTATGATTATGTTCTCATAACCTGGCCTTGCATTTTTAAAGTTTGTCATAAAAATAAATTTTGATTATTTTATGATTTACTTTTCCCGCACGCTGATTTTTCTAATTTTGAAAATAGACCTTCCTGTCGTTAATTGATCATGGCATGTCATTAACGATTACATTTTGTATTTATACCCTGCATGTAGAGGACTAAATAACCTTTAATTTGATGTATGATCATGTACATTTTTATTGTATATTGATATGAAATATGTCAACTTATTCAATTGTCCATTTTTTTTTTTTTTTTTGCCGAGTATATATAGGTGGAATTTTAGCATTCAAAATGAATTTTTTTTGGTAGACTTTCAACAATCAAAAAGGATGCCTGAGAACACATGTTCCTTGCTAGAATGTTGTCATAAAGATGTCTTACATAAATTTGTATTACCAAGCTGCATAAATATGATTTCCGTTTACCTCTAATTATGAATTCCGCCATTAATTAATGATTTCATAGTAAAATGTTGCACCGTAGAGTAGGACAGCAAGTCAGTCACTTCAAAAATGCACTTCATTGTCATAAGCACAATCATGGTGATTTTCGAGCATCATGTGGTATTGATGCGTTAGCTGAGGTATACTTTTATGGAGTCTATCCATATGAGCCAGAAAACAGAGAAACTGGCGGGAATTCGCTCATAGAAAAGTTAGTCCAGCTGTGTCACTTGCGTGAGCAGTATGGCCCAGTTTGTGAGATACGTGAAGATCTGTGGAACTGGATGTGCAAGAATGTTCCCACGTATGAGCCAAAGGGTACTTCAAATGCAGAAATTCTTGAGGCCTTTAATAGATTGGGCGATGATAACAACAAGTTTTCCGCAACATATGAAGGAAATGCATTGTGCTTCTCATGTAATGAGCACTATCCTTTGGCGGAGACCTTGGAACCTGTTGTTTTCTATGACAACTCGATTAATGAAAAAAATGTTAGTAACATGGCAACTGGGGTGGAAAGTTGCTTTCACAGAGCTGTGAAAAATAGAGTAAAAAAGACAAAGTGTGGAAAATGTTCCAACCCCTTGATTTCCCAGAGCACAGTCCCTTCCAAGATGCCAGATTTTCTGTTAATAGCCCTTCCTCTCGATTAGCATGCAAGGCACATGCAAGTTCCTCCTCTGGTTGTTTCTGAGGATTTAGAAGTTTTTCAGCAAACGTATCGGTTGACAGGTGCCATACAAATGCAAAAAGGGCACTTTTATTCTGTCGTTCGAGTAAATGGACAGTATGCTGTCATTGACGACTTGAAACCTACTGTGTCTTGCTACCATTCGTTTGCCTCTGCGATCACGAGGAAGGAAAGTGAAGGATGGAAGCGTTCAACAAAATTAACATCACAACATCATGGAGTTCACTTTCTGATTTACAGCGAGAGGGCAGCTACCCAGACAGTGAATGATGCATCCACAGCCATAAGTGATCCAGTCCAGAACTTTCATTCTGGTGGCCAAACGCGGCCACCATGGCACCAACCCCAGCATCAAGGAGCCCAGCCTTCCTCGCCACCCCAGCACCAGTCAACCCCACCACAATGGCCGAAAGGAGCCCAGCCTTCCTCGCCACCCCAGCACCAGTCAACCCCACCACAATGGCCGAAAGGAGCCCAGCCTTCCTCGCCACCCCAGCACCAGTCAACCCCACCACAATGGCCGAAAGGAGCCCAGCCTTCCTCGCCACCCCAGCACCAGTCAACCCCACCACAATGGCCGAAAGGAGCCCAGCCTTCCTCGCCACCCCAGCACCAGTCAACCCCACGACAATGGCCGAAAGGAGCCCAGCCTTCCTCGCCACCCCAGCACCAGTCAACCCCACCACAATGGCCGAAAGGAGCCCAGCCTTCCTCGCCACCCAAGCACCAGTCAACCCCACGACAATGGCCGAAAGGAGCCCAGCCTTCCTCGCCACCCCAGCACCAGTCAACCCCACCACAATGGCCGAAAGGAGCCCAGCCTTCCTCGCCACCCCAGCACCAGTCAACCCCACAACAATGGCCGAAAGGAGCCCAGCCTTCCTCGCCACCCCAGCACCAGTCAACCCCACGACAATGGCCGAAAGGAGCCCAGCCTTCCTCGCCACCCCAGCACCAGTCAACCCCACCACAATGGCCGAAAGGAGCCCAGCCTTCCTCGCCACCCCAGCACCAGTCAACCCCACCACAATGGCCGAAAGGAGCCCAGCCTTCCTCGCCACCCCAGCACCAGTCAACCCCACCACAATGGCCGAAAGGAGCCCAGCCTTCCTCGCCACCCCAGAACCAGTCAACCCCACCACAATGGCCGAAAGGAGCCCAGCCTTCCTCGCCACCCCAGCACCAGTCAACCCCACGACAATGGACGAAAGGAGCCAAGCCTTCCTCGCCTCCCCAGCACCAGTCAACCCCACGACAATGGTCCAAAGAGAACAACCCACCGCAACCCCGGAATGATAAAAAAGACACACCTAATCCACAACAATCTCATCAAGGAGAAGGTTGGATGACGCCAAACAAGCGACAAAAATTTGTAAATCCAAAAAGACTTGTAACAATGAATACGACCATCCACCAACCTCTCGAAGAAATCGACACAAATGTTTTCACTGATAATAGGGGGGAAACACCAACGAACGCTGAAAAGACTACCCTGCCATCCACCAAAAGTCCTACATGCACGAAACTATCTCAGGATGAGGTCACTCACCTAAACTTTGTGAACATTTGTGGAAGAGATATTGCATACACAAAAATAGATGGCCTGATGTACTTCTCTACAGATATTTTGAACCTCAGTGGCATTTCTACCCGAGCTGGGTATAAACGGATCGATGATGTGTTGGTTAAAAACATGAATAACAGAGGACCACCTGCCTTTCTTCTCACTTGTCACCAAGCTCGCAAATGGGTATCAAAATCGGCATTGATTATTCTTCTTGTGCAGTATCCAATTTCTTACAAGAAAGCTAGATCCGCAGCTGTCTTAGATGTTGTCAGAAAAGTGCGTTTTGTAAAAGAAGTTTCAAAACAGAAGAAGAAACCTGTCGAGAAACCCGATGGGGAAAGTCATACAAATGACCTCGGCACTTCAGTTTTTTGTCTGTGATGTGCCAGTTCATGTTCTACCCAAAGGGGAAGAGGTATTTGTGGATTTCAGGAAAGTTGCTGAGATTGTTGGTCTGAGTGGCCACATTAAACAAAATGGATGGAAATTCATTGATGCAGTCTTGTGCAGCAAACATGATCAGAATATTTCTTCTTGTTTTCTAGCCAGTCCATCAAATAAACGATCAAAGAGAAGTTTCATTTCTTATGGTGCATTGCATGTATTACTGACTAACTTGAAATCTGGACATTGTGGCCAGAAAAAGAGGGCTCTTGAAGAAATATCAAAACACATCGAGCGTCTGGCTGCAGAGACATTACGTGCTAAACAGAATGACGATGATGTGTCTTGTGCGACACCATCCTTCAGTTCTGACAACCGATCATCTACCTCATGTCAGTCTAACTCTCAAAGTGCATCTTCTTTTTCAGCTGAGAAAAAGAAGTTATCATCAGACGAGATTATTTACCTTACCGAAAATTTCAGTGGAAGTAGACTGATCAATGAGCTTCGGAAGAAGTTGCCAGATGTTTTGCCTTCCATTCGAGTGGAAAAAGATAGAAGAAAACGGTATGAATCGTGCTTTCGCTGTGTGCTTCTTCCACAGCGTACCGATACAGGATGGTACATTGATCCAAAAAGACTTGTAGACATTTTGACGTTTAGATATCCTTTTCTATCAGCTTCCCTTCATATTAAATTATGGGGCGATGGGCGTGAAATAGGAGGTCGTCACAGTACAGTGATGGGTTTATCGATTCTTAATAATGAAATGCATTTGAGAAACACATCCTATCAAAGTCCACATCACACTTACCCATTTGCAATTTTTTATGAAGGAGACTCGCGTGACAATTTAGAAATGAATTTGATCAATAAAAATAAAAGTATTCTAGATGATTTGTGCTCGTTGGAGGCACATAAATTCTACCTTTCGGGCGATGAAATGTTTTTGATAAAGATTCTTGATGGATCAGGTGAACTGAGCCCTACATCAGAAGATGGATGGAATCTGTACCACAAAGCCAAAAAGGTTCAAAAAAGTAATGTAGGTGAAACTGGCAATAGAACTGATATCCCAGTTCTCATTGACAGGGACTACCCAGATTCTCTGGCACCCTCGTTACCTTTGAAGAATGTTGTCTTTGATATCTTGCATGGATTTACTAGAATTGTAGAGAAATTACTTAGATTAGAAATAGAAAAGTTATTGTCTTTGGGCAACAAACATGAGCAGGGACATGGACTTAACACAAGTAAAGAGCTGGTGTCCAACCTTGTAAATAACATAAACAAAAGAGGGATTAGACAAGGGAATTTTCATATCAATTTTGACAAAGGAGGCAAACTTGAGCCTATAACACTAAACAAAGATCATGCTCTTGGAATTATCAGTCCTCCTCCAGAAGGAAGAGAGAGTGATTTCCCTCATGTGTTATCAAATGTTGTACCCAATTTACCTTTGCCCGACTCATCTCTTCAATCAATATCTAAGTATTTCAATCATGTACCAATATCGGAATTTGACATTGTATGCAAGATTTGGGAAAGTTTACATGAAATGCATGTCATTCTGAGATCTGAGCCAGAGCCTGTTCTTAAGGATGGGAAATTAGAAGGCTCTCTTATAGCAGATGATTATACATGGGGATATAGTAATGATACGAAACAAACATATCGAGATCATGCTGAGTGTTTTTATAAGTTGATGTGTCATAGATATTCGTGGGAGAACTTGACTCCTTACATGATCAAATTTATTGATTATGCTATTTTCTTTATGGAACATCTTGAACTCCCCCTTTCGAGGTTCCAAACCGAAGGTGGAGAACATTTAAACTACTGTCATTCATCTTTTTTCTTCCAACATACCACACGTCATGGAGGTCGATTAAAGATAGATCCTCAGTATTCTTTCCTTGCAACAATGTTTCGTAAGCTGTATTTTGAAATCTGTAATTCAGAATCAGCCAATGACTTTGGTATATTTGTAGAAGAGCATGAAGCTGCTTGTAAAATCCAGGCTGCTTTCAGAGGGTATTATACCCGGAAATTTGTCAAAGAAAGAAGTAGAGGTGAAACAGTACATGGAATAGTAGACTTCATAAGCTCTATACAAAATACTTCATTGCAAGGCAGCAGTGATGATGTACATATATTGAAAGGAATGACTTTTATTTGTGTCGGTTGTGTACCTCCACGTAGGGGATTGAAGTTAACGCAGCAAACATTGAGAGAGAAAATTGAGAATCTTGGAGGCAAAACAAAAAAGTCAATGCCAGGCAATACAAAAAGTCGATCTTCAAAAAAGTACTATATTCTTGTAAATAAGCATAGTATATTAAAGGCTAAGAAAGTGCCAGATATTATCAGAGAGGCATACCAACGCTCGTATATTATATTGGATTTTGAATTCATTTTCCAGTGCATTCTGGAGGCAAAGGTACCAGAAAGTAATGAGTTCATAGTTAGCCTAGATGCTGTTCTTGGCAATGTTTCGCGAGAACAAAATTTGCATGCGCAACATTACAGCAGAGTTCCACGTATGATAAGCATGGTGAAAACAAGGCGAACAAATCAAACCAAGCCTAAAGCTAAGCCCAAAGTGCCTGCTAACGCAGCATTGCTATATGGCGATATCAAAAGAAAAGAAGTTCTTGCAGAGAAGAAATTGTCCTTCCTAGAACAAGGAAAAGTATATGGATACTACTGCAAGGAATTTCATAACCTGCCAATAGAGCAAAAGGCATATTACCAAGACATGTGGAAAATGAGAAAAGAGGAACAAGATGTTGCAGCCAAAGAGGCAAAGCAGCTGAGTACCTACAATTCGTCATGTATGCCTCTATATAAAAGATGTATACGGTTATAGATTGCAATTTTATATTATATTCTTCTGTAAATGTTTGCACGTGTCTGATAACTGGTTGTGCGTGTAAACAGATGAAAGCACCTGGAGCTAAAAATTTAAGTCATTAAGTAAATTACACGCTACATGAACCAATCACTTGTATTTTTGTCATAATGCAATGTTATTGTGACTTGAATTAAAATGCTTTATACTTCACATGTTGCTTGCTTTGTCTTCAACATGTACTTGTATTGGTCTTGAGACACAGATGGTTATAATTATTATTGTTACATATTGTAATGAATTATTTTATTGCTTGAACATAATGTTAAGAAATGGTTCATCTTGAAAGTTTCCAACGGTTCTTTGTCAGCTCTTTGTAAGTGTCATAACATAATTGAAATTTGAGTTCATATCATACGCCAAGGTTTTTTGCTAAGCTTTATATGATACATCATAAAAAAATTGGAAAACAACATTGGAATTGCTTAATTTTTCCATTATCTAATATATGTGAATCTCTGTTCACTTTTTTAAAGAGACTTAAAGGGAACCTTGAGTATTGGTAATTTCAAAGGTTCCCCCAAAATTAATTGTAACGGATTTGGTTGATTTTAATTCCATATGAAAGATCATCGAAAAAAACATGGGAAATAATAATAATTCCCATTAAAATGCTCTCATTGTTGTGAAATTTGCGCTAGCGTTCTAGGTCCTCCTAATAGAGGACTGATACTAAATAGTTTTGTGCACGCTAATTGTGCTTAAAACTATACATATGATACGGTACTTACCAGCAATTCACTCTCCAATATGTGATCCAACTATCGGGTGGATTAAGATTATGATTTTTCCCTCCACTCCGCAAAAAATCAGTGATATATGCGCCTCATGGACTTCTCTCCGTGTGTTAGCGCGACTCCGAACGAAAGGCGAACGAACGGGGCTTGCGATACACATGAATATGCGCGGTACTATTACCGCTCACTACAGTCCCGTATTAGGACCTAAGCGCTGGCGTTCTCTAGAGTTTATTTGACACTTCGAGTTGTAACGGCTCTTTTTGAATGATAACAGAGGTTTTACTTTGTCGTTTGTAATTGTGTATACTTTTCGAGCATGGTGAAGTTATAACTATTAGTTTGTAACAGAATCGTGCAGGTTTTGGTTACTAAAGTCACAATGGAGAAACTATTTTAGGATAGCAATTACTTGCAGTGGAATCTATTAGGAAATTATGTTAAAGGGAGAGATCCACTTTTGCAAGCCAAAATTCAAAAGTTGCGAGGTTATTGTCTTATATGAAAGGAAATGTCATTTAATAGCATGCCTGAAAAAATTAGGGCTTGAAATCTCTTTTTCGTGGAGTTATAGACCTAAAACTGAATAAACTGAGGGACGTCGGTTAATTATGTACATACGTATTTTTGGCCGGTGAGTAAGTTCGTACATAGATTTCACGGAGCGCCAGATCGGTATGCATGACCCCTACGTGACCCCCGCTAGCTACGTGAGCCGCGCATAAGTACTAATGTGTGAGCGTTTACCAAGCAAAATACCCAAACTTCGCTTAAACTGACTACATGTAATTATATATTCTTTCTTTTTGAGATCTTTTTCCGTGACATACGTTAACAAATGTCGGCTTCACAATACCTTTACGAGAATTAGTACTATATTGTTGTAATATTATGCTAAATCAGTTGAACTCCTTTATTGACCGATATATAGTTTAAATGGAGGGACGCATTCGTTTTTCATTCGTAGAATCCAAATTAGAGGGCTGTTCGCTCTGATTTTTTTTTTGCGTGTTACATTGATCCCTATCCGTCAACTGAAAGCTGTTCAGACGTTTTGTAAAAGTGGATCTGTCCCTTTAAAGGGTACCACCACCCAAAAATAATATTCTTATTATAGAAAGGTACCATCTTTAGTATTCCATTCCTTCAACAAGTTCACAAAAATATGTTTTCAGAAAAAAATATATAATTGGAAAACGCAATACCATTCTCAACCATGCGTTCATGCGGTCTGAATTGCGTAGACTATATGCATGCACAGCCAGAGTGCACTGTGCACAGCGAATGAATCATCCGGGAATCTATTGACGTACGCGTGAAAGCATTGGCGCACTCGCAAATGCTTGGCCCGTATGGAACCAGGAAATAGCAGTGGTTCCGTAAGTGGTGGAAATTAATTGCTTTTTTTATGAATTACACAACCCTTTGCAAAATGTTGGGTATCTATTTGATATCACAAAACGGTACCAAAACATATAATAATGTGTTGTCCTTTGCCTGGTGGTCCCCTTTAAGAATTATGTGATTGACTCACAAGTATCAAACATGATTTAATGAAAATGCACCATTTTATTTCTGTTACAAAGTTGAACATTTAGAACTTGGCTTAAGGTGTATTTTGAGCAACAACTGTTTGCATGATGTGTTAACGTTATTGTGAACCCAGGTGGGCATATTTTTAACCTCCAATTGTGTAAGTTTATTGTTTATAACGACAACATGCATGTAAATATTAACACTTAAGTTATCTTTGTCACATTACCTGTATGCATGGTGCTCATAGATATACTTGTCTCTTGCCTCAAAGCCTAGTTTCATTCTGCTTAGTCTGTGATAACTGTGCAATAATATTATGTGCATTCTAAAGTTTTATGTGAGGACAAACTCACAATACATGAACAACATACATTTTCTATTGGTTTGTAAAATTTATGGTAAATAGGTATGAGGAGAGTTAGTAATAGTTTGGCAAATGTTTGTTACTTTGGGGGCAGGCATATTCTATTTTTATACATTTGTTTAATATGGGATCAACCGGTCATAGGGCACATTATGTAATGTTGAAATATAAATTGTGCAGTTAAACGACTTAGATTCAGGTCAATGATGAAAATTTTTAGCAAAAACAAATATATTACCAACATTAAGATGTTCAGTCAGTTACTTTTATTCCCATAAGAAAGGTTTTTTTTTTTACAAATCATGTTGACTTGTCAGAGACTGCCTCCGAATATGAATTGTTGTTTGCAATCATAACGTTGTACACACATAAAGAAAATCAATGCATGAATTGTGCATACATCTAAAGTAATGTGTCTTCAGATGTGTATGTTTGCCTGCTTGGTAGATAACGATGTGGATAAATTAGTCTCTGTGGAGCATATTACATGTGAATAAATGAAAATGGTGGAGGAATAGAATTCCACAACATGATAAATCAATTTAATTGCTTACATGATTATAAAGAGTACAAAGTACTCAAGAAAAGCAAATGGGTGAGATGAAGAGTGCTTCAGTGAGAGTAGAAATGTAGTGAGAAATAATATTTACAAATATAAAGAGAAATTAAATGTCACAGTGGGTAGGGGAAAAGACAGTGAGCAGGAATAAAAATTGGGATGTCAAAAGAGAATACAAATCAATTACAGGTTAAACTCATGATGGAGGGATTTTTGTGGCAAATATATTGGTTAACTGTTTCTGCATTTATACACCTGACATGTATATGCAAGAAAATAGAGCTAGAACACAATGAATTGATTTTGGTTAAAGGGTACCACCACTCAAAAATAATATTCTTATCAAAGTAAGGGAACATCTTTAGTATTCCATTCCATCAACAAGTTCACAAAAATATGTTTTCAGAAAGAAAACAAATTAATATGGAAATACATCACCATTCTAAAGTGTGCAGAGTGAACGGATCACCCGGGAATCTATTGTCTACAAATGTACGCGTGAATAGCAAATGATTGGCCCGTATGGATGTGGTGTGGCAAGATTGGTAGAGCGCGCGCTTTCCAATCGTGAGATCCCGAGTTCGAACCCAGTGTATACCCATCACGTTTGTCCTTCAGCAAGACAATTAATCCACTATAAATGGGGACCCGGTAGGAGTGGAACGTGTATGCCATTGTACTTACCGTTGAGTGCGCCATATGGCTGCCAGAATACATTGCTCCCAAGGGAGCAGAGAGTGTTTGTCATGTGCGGAATAATTGTGAGTGTGTCCGATGACCGGGGTAATAATATTGTAAAGCGCTTAGAGATGATTATCAATCATATTAGGCCCTATATAAATCAAAACATTATTATTATCATTATTAACCAAGAAATAGTATTAGTTCGTAAGTGGTGGAAATTGATTGCTTTGTTTATGAATTACACAACCCTATATCACAAAGCGGTACCAACACATATAATGTGTTGTTCTTTGCCTGGTGGTCCCCTTTAAGCACAAAAGTAATTAAAGGAACTTAGTAACATTGACCAAATCCTCAAAATCCAATTGGAATTCTAGCAGTTCCCTCATACCTTGTTACCAAGCATAGGACAGGTTTTTTTTCAAATTTCCCTTTCGTTCAAAAAGATATTTATGATTAAAGGGTTTAGATATTGAATTATCAACTGGATCTTCAAAAGCGCGTTCAAAGTCAGTGCAATGAACTGAAAAAATGAATATCACTTTGCATTTTTGCTCATTACTCTGCCAAATTACGTCCATTTAACTTGAAATGTTCGCACAATACCACATGGGCATCAACCATTCATTACTTTTTGCACATGTCAACAAAGTTACAAGGACCCTTTAAATGGATAGTTCAGTTCTGGTAAGGAGGTACAGTTTTGGTCAAATTGAATGTTAGTAACCAAAACCTGCACCATTAAATTACATACTTGGTCGATTCCAACGAAAAGTGTACACGGCCAGATTTTTAGGTTCGAATTTCAAACTGCTTTGATTTTTTAATCCTTTTGCACATGTTAAGTAGACATGTCAACCATAACTAGAAAAAAAAGTGCCATCACTAATCTCTCTGAACGGCCAGGTAATGGCCTTGAGAAGTTAATGGTACATTTCCTAACGTTGCCTACGAATGCAGATTAATTACTTTAAAAATGTGATTATGGAACTCCAAATCAATCTGCTTCATGCAAACATTTGCTTTTATTTCATCTATAAGATGCTAATCATGGAACACATTCACATATTGTGTTTTAAACATCACTATGTTATAAATTTTCAAGTTCGAATGTTTTACTAGTGTGTTGAGATTTTCCTGTTTTAAAAACATGAGGTTGTATCACTTTTCATAATCTCTTTAATAATATGTGAATCAGAATTATTTTCCACTATCTTAAAGAGTGGGAAATACCCTTTCCAAAAATATCAAATTTAGGTTTGTGCGCAAAAATATGACACATATACAATGTACGTGAAAAATAAGTATTCGTAGGCAACATGTAATTTACTTTATACGTAGGTAACAAAAACCTTTTATTCACAGTGACTGTCACGAAATATGGGGGTCCCTTGTCAGTTCTAAGTGAGATACGATCATACAAATGTGCTTACAATCAATTGGGTGTAAAAATACTTCTTACAAATTTACACTGACACCATAACTGGTGTCCTCAAAACAAAATATATATTCAATGTGAACATTTGGACATTTAAACCTGACTATAGATTTGAATTCCTAATGTTGATCGATAGTATATCCACATCATTGATATTGCAAACATTATGTAAGAAAATGTTTAATCTGGAATTTCTAGGGATACGATACATTTGGGTAATACAGAAACGAATATTATAGTTTGTTCGTAGGTAACATTATTTTGTTCATATATTCAAAGATACCTGTAGTAGGCAAAGTTAATTACTGTATTTTGACTATACGAAAAACAACTTGTATACCTATGGTCTGTAAATATATACTGTTCCTGACATAGCTATAAAATCACGAATTTGAGAAAGAGAGGGCATACATTTGTTTTGATATTTGGGTGAATCACTGTATAATGTGTACACCAGCGTGCACATAAAATGACAAACATACATTTGAAACGATTGCTCAAACGATGAGTGGTAATATATTATCTGTTTGATAAATGCAATAAAGGATCATTTGAGATTTATAAAAAACAGTTCATACAGCGCTCTTATGTTCTTAAAGGGTTGAATATTAATGAAACACATTGGCCAATCCTGCATATCCCAGCAGCTTACTTAGTTTGATTCGAACCCTCCAATTTAATTGGAATGTTTCTAAGATTAACTCGTATTGTTTCCAGTTTGTGTCTTACAGTATATTATTGTATTGTGCTAAAATATAAGGTTAATCTTATTATGTGCTACATTTATCAAGAATATAATAAACGAAGTTATTCTTGGAGATGTATGTGTACATTATGTAATGCTGCAATAATATTAATACAATCAAACGGCAGCATAATGAAAACATCACAACACGGCATCATCATTGTTTTCAATTACGTTATTTTACTTTTTAATAACAAAAATGGCCGTTAAATAAATCTTTATAGGAATCATAACCTGTTTAAAGGGGTAGTTTAGTTTTGGTAAGGCTGAACTTTAGTAGCCAAAACCTGCACAGTAACATTATAAACTAATAGTTATAACTCCACCATGCTCGAAAGGTATACAAAATTACAAACGACCAAGTAAAACGCCTGTTATCATTCAAAAAGAGCCATTAAAACACAAGAGGGCGCTTTTTTAAAAGGCATTCGTTTCAACCATTTTCAACCAAAATTATGCATGTGATGTTTTGTTGATATAATGATTAAATAGCGAGATCATCAACAACCATTTAAAAAACGCTTTTGAAAATTTTTGAAAAAGTGCAAGCATTTTTAAAATTTTTTCAAAAAATCATCTAATTATTTGGGCCCCAAATAATTATAAGATCAGATATATTTATTGATATTTCAGCTGTTTCTGGGTCGATTTTGACCAAATAAAGTTTATTCTGCCATTAAAATTGCATTTTCTCTCAAATTCGACACTCAGTTTTTCATTACCTCGCAAAAAAATTGCGATGTGCAGCGCCCTCTCTACCAAAACTAAACTACCCCTTTAACAGTATCAATATTTCAGTGTACATGCTCTTGTTATATGTGATATAAATATTAAATAAAGAAAATGCTAATAAGTTGTATCATCTTATAGATATACTAACTAAAACACAATTGCGATATTACAAAAAAATAATCGAATTTTCTATCTACCCAAGATACAAAAAGTATATATCTGAGGTAATGGGAGAACGGTTGGGATAAGGTATATGTATAGCTGGAAGTTAGGCAAAACATATTGATTATGGTGTGTTCAAATGGTGTGTTCTTCGGTATTTTACCCTACCCACTTTATAAAGAGCCATATCTGATTCAATCCCTCGTGTGATTGGAATACGAATGAAAGTAATCGATTACGTCGACTTATCATGTGGTTTATATACAACTGTTCGCCAAAAATCATAGTGCATACGTCAACGTAGATACCATGTACACAGACTCCATGATATATGTTTTTACAAGGAAAATTTCATAGACAAACATACCAAAATGCAATTCGAACAACCGCAATTGCGTTTTGGGGTCGAATGGGTTGATCATCTTGATGCAGATAGTGGGCCATCAGATGCATGTGGTTTTTAAACACTTTTTTGTATTAACCGATTAAAAAAATCAATGATGACATCATTATTTTTGTGTATTCGGAACTTTGTAAACAAAATAAATCATATTTTCAGTCGAAACTCTAGATGATGATAGCATCTGGTCGGATTTAGAAAGCGCACACTTATCAGGTTGATTGTGACATACAAATGGGCTTTAATATCCGAAAGTTTACTTTTTTCTTGTTACCTACGAGTACATTTTACCTACGAATACAGAGTGTCCCCATGATAAAATGCCACATTAATGTTCTTATTAAAGCATTGACTATCGTTATTTTGATTTTAATATATTGCCAAAGGATGCCTTCGAATCATACACATACATTCATTTATTAATATGATGATTACGCTTGTTTAACAAGGAGGAGAAGATCGTTTAATGTTAAATGAGGCCAAAAAAGTAACTTTTTTAACCTGGTGTGCTCGTAATCTAAATGCCCCAAAAATATGAACATTATAACGCATGGAAAGGAAATTTGTTTCATACCATAACACGCTCATTTTCTTCAAATAGCCAAAATATCTACGTGATATTGCCGTTTGAAATAATGTCAGCGCAGGAATCAAACTCCCTATGTCATGTTTGTATTCGTAAGTAACGTTTAATTTGTTAAAAGTTACTTACGAATGCAACACATTTTGTTGAATATCTACTAAAATCATTATATGAAAACGATAAATCCTTGCACATATTAGCGTTATGCTATATTCCATCTATTACTAAGTTATCTCTCACTAATCTACATACATATTGAAGCTACGACATGATGAAGTGTATACGTAGGTAATGCCATTTTTTTTACCAAACGGGCCTTTTCAGCTTTTGACATTTCTGACGGCTATACAATAAAAACACTAGGATTTTTGATAATGCATTTCAATAGCAGACACATGAGGGTTTAAGTTGAGCACACATTTTCAATCGTGTGATGAATTTTTCAATAAGGTTATGAGTGCTAAAAAATGTATTCGTAGGCAACGCTTAAAATTTACCACTAGGTAAAAAATCACCAAAAATCACATGATTGCCAGTTACTTACAAAAACTCATATAATGAGTCCTGACATATGCAACAACTTCCCATGTAAAAATAAACCAATTCGTATCAAGTCTTCATTCTAAGATTTTAACCGCTCAAAAAAACCTTAAGAGACTTTTTTCAAAAGTGGTCAAAAATAGCATGTTTTTTGTTCCTGTAGAAAAAAATATAAATGCAATGGTCACAAATTTTGTATGGCGCGAAAGGTCTTGCCAAGATGCATCTGCTCAAAGAAAAATCGAGATTGTAGGACCTTTCAAAAAAATCAAATAGGTCTGAACATGCCGTGTACACTTTTCGTTGGAATCGACCACTTATAGTTAACTCCACCATGCTCTAAAGGAATATCAAATTACAATAAAAAACCTGTCATCATTCACTGAAAGTAAGCTGTTAAATCTCAAGAGGGCGCTCTCTTAAGACCCATCGGTTTTAACCATGTGATGTTCTGTTGACAAAGTGATTAGATAGAGAGACAATCAACAACGATCTAAAAACCTCTCATGCAAACTTTTGAAAAGAGAAATAATTGTGGGGCCAACCATTATTACAAATTGTTATGTTTTTGAACTGATCAAATAGTTTATTCTGTCATTAAAATTGTATGCTCTTTAGAATTTGACACTTAGTTTTCATTATCTCATAAAAAGTTATTTTGTGTAGCGCCTCTATACCAAAACTCAAATATCCCTTTAAATCAAGACTCCTAGTCGCATATACAATAAAAAGACTTGACACTATAATTATAAAAGGATGACTGCAAAGCAATATGTTTGTGAAGAGGTGTGCTGGTCTAGTGGTCAGATCTGGCCCTGCTGCAATTAGACGGTGACGATAAAGGCCAGTCCCATACGTAAATTATCATGATTGATTGTATGAAAAACAAATAACCAACCAGTCAATGAAACTCTCTTGCATCATTTTAATGCTTTATCACTGTTTTATGTACATAGCATCATCACAATGTTGTTAGATTTGCCTGGCTGTAAACAAGGGTAACAGGTTTTCAATATCTGGGAGTGGGGTACTGAAGGTATCCCATAATAAACTGGGTTCCCAAAGAAACTTATCACTTCTTAAGACTAAGAGACACACATTATAATCTAAAGCATAAAAATGAATCATATTTGGGCATAGATTAGCTATAATACCCCTTAGCAAGCTCATCTAAAAAAAAAATCATGTTTCCTTTAGTCAACAAAGAATAAAATAAGGTGAAATCGCAAAAGGTAATTTTTAAAAAATCACAGAAACTGCTCGCCTTCCGGGCACAGAGCTCGGACAATAGCCCCAGTCTAATGGTTACAAAGTTAAATGAATAGATATTGAAAGTTCTGAACAGACCGCATTTTTCTAATTTTTAGTACAAGCAAACTTTTGATTTTTAGGATATGCTTCATAAGGAGAATGATAGCTTATCAGTGTCTAAATATGGTTCAATTTGATGCTCATTTTTATTGAGCGTTGCTCTGAAAAAGTGATAAGTTTCTTTTGGAGCCCAGTTTACATATTTTATTTTTTGTAGGGAGTATGGAGAGTATATTTGATTATGATTAATACCCCCAAACAAGATGTAAGAAAGTTACAAAATAAGAACATTATTAACTTTATTTCAAGAGAAAACATAGATTAAAAAAAACATGACCTATTTTCTAACAAAATGAACTTAGCTGCGTTGCATACTAGGGTCCATGCCTGGTAAGAGCAACGTGAGTGACAGGTGCAATAAATCAACTGCACCTGTTTTGACATTCTGCTCTGTGCTTGTAATCCCCTAAACCATGCCCTGAAGCCATACAGGGACCCTGGAATGGCCTTATCTACTAAGAGGATTATACAACTCTCAGCCAGAGATTATAAGTACTAGACTGACTGCGAATTCGATGTGCAAATTTTCTAATGGGGTGTTCACGTCAGTCGCTTCGCTCCCTCACAATATCCGGTGGTGATGCGGATTTGGTCTAGCCCCCCCAAAAGTTTTGGCTCATTACTCCACTGCCCACTATGTAATAGTCGTATACGTCCCGTATACGTATACAAATCTAAATTGTAAAGAATGAATGTATTAATATAAATATTTGCATTAGCCACACGATATTTTTACATGTAAAGATAAGTGTAACTTGTGGAAGCTTTTTCGCGATACTGCTCAGGCAAAAATACTGTGACGTTAGTAATACATACCATTACTCAGCTATTGCCTGCCACAATTTTAGCCCCAAATGACATGTGAATGTTATTTTTCTTTTTAATAATCCCAGTCGATAGCTTGATCTCTTAAACGCAAGTTGCTCTATCATAATTTTAATGTGTCATTATTTGGCTATGCGTACTGATTATTTTGGAATGAATTCTGTTCGACTATTAACCGGCACCTCTCATCCATTTGACGGCATCCAAATTAATGTTTAATTCGGTTTTATTTTACCTCGAAATGTATTCACCATCGATCTAATTCATATGTTTCAAGTTATCATTCCATTCGTGAAATGTGTGTTGAAATTTCTATGTATGTTGAACTTTTGGTGTCGGGTATTGGTTGAGGACCTCCTGAAATGTATCACCATGGGCCTACATAAAAGCAGATTTAACAAGATTTAGAATGTAATTTCAGTTAATTTGCCTCTCAGCTGAAAATACAGTATGTTTTTTTTTGTTTTTTTAAATTTATTTCCAAACTCATGGGCGGAACACCCTATCAGCCACAGGCTGGTTTTCGTAGGGGTTCTTATACAATAAAAAAATACATAACATAATTAAATCGTTTTACATTACAGTAATACATCTTAATACAGTTCCTACGCTATCTACATTGAACATTTCAGAACAAAACAAAAAGAACAGAAAGGCAAATGGAGTAGAGCCTACCCCGCCCCCCCCCCCCCCCCCCACAAAAACAACAACGGTCATATAATATTTAATACAACAATTAAACAAGTGCTTGATTTATACAATTAATCTATTCAAGCATTTTTTAAAGACAGCTAATGAAGTCTAATTTACTAGAGAATTCCATAATTTGGCACCCTGATAGATAAAACGTCTCTTGCCATAATTAGTTTCAGGCCGAATTAGTTCAAGTTGGGCTTCACCGGATCGTGTTTGATAATGCGATTCACGCCTAATAAAAAGTTCATTCAAATACAGTGGCCCCATTTTTTTCTTCACATTGATACATAATTTTAGCTAATTGTTTTGTTCTACGTGTATGAAGCTTATCCAAATGTAATGATGCGTAAAGTTGATTTGTAGAAAATGAATAGTCAACTTTCATAACAATTCTCAGTGATCTATTTTGCAAGATTTGCAACTGTTTACAATACGTTCTACAAGTGTTGCCCCATACTACACAACAATAATCAAATTATGATTGTATTACAGACTTATAAAATAACAAGGCTATTCTTTCATCAATATATGGTCTAATTCTTTTAAGTAAATATAAACTTTTAACAACTTTCGATTTTAAGTGTTCAATTTGTTTGTTCCATAATACATTTTCATCAATATAAATACCTAGATATTAACAAGCATGACAAGCAGACACTCGTTTTACAACTATAGAGTCTATATAAACAGGATATTCATTAAAATTACTATTGCATTTTTTCAGTTTGGGTTTAGTGCCTATAATCATAGTTTCACACTTCTTAGCATTAACAACTAGCTTGTTTTCTTTGAGCCATACAGAAATTGCCTTTAAATCATCATTCAGAGTATCAATAATTTGTTTTGGATCACTACCAGAACAAAACAAACATGACATTGTGTCGTCTGCATATAAGGACAATTGACAATTATTAACTTTGTTAGGAAGGTCATTCGTATATAGTGAAAATAGCACTGGTCCAAGTAGTGAACCTTGTGGCACTCCACATTTTACATTTCTCACATCAGATGACATACCATTAATACATGTATATTGTTTTCTCTCTGAACATAAATAATTTTCAAACCACTTGACTACTGCAGTATCAATACAATCGAAAGCTTTCTTCAAGTCAATCATTACTAGGCCAACTAACTCCCCATTATCGATAGCG
This sequence comes from Echinarachnius parma, assembly GCA_037951105.1. NCBI lineage: Eukaryota > Metazoa > Echinodermata > Echinoidea > Clypeasteroida > Echinarachniidae > Echinarachnius > Echinarachnius parma. The sequence goes on along the minus strand of JBAMJV010009926.1, from coordinate 10,533 downwards.
GACATTAAGAGCGCACTTTGGGGTTGAGTGTTTAGGTCTAAAGCCTGATTGGCAAGAAGTAAGTAAGTTATTTTCTAATAAATATTCATGTACCTGATCATACACAACCTTCTCCATGACCTTGCCTATGACAGAAATAACAGAAATTGGGCGGTAATTACCGAATGAGTTTTTATCACCCCCTTTAAAGATAGGAGTCACTCTAGCGAGTTTCCACTGGCTAGGTCTACAACCATTGCGAAGAGAAAGGTTTATAACATATGTAAGTGGTGGGGTAATTATATGAGCGATGCATGGAATCAACTTTGCTGGTATTGTATCTGGACCAGTTGCCTTGTTAGGTTGTAATGATAATACTATTTTCAAAACACTGTCTTCATTAACATTTCTAAAACAAAAGTTTGATTCAACTTGATCAAAATACGTAGGTGTATTGATATTGCTATCCACATTTTCATTTTGTATTTTAACACCTACTTCAGTAAAAAAATCGTTGAAAGCGTTTGCCAGATTCTCGCCCTTTACAGATTCATTATTTATCCAAATATTAGAAATTGGAGAATTACTTTTCTTGTCAGGGATCAAATATCTTATAAAGCATATAAAACATAGGCTATATAAAGCGTTCACGTATAAGTATATGGTCGATTCCAACGAAAAGTGTACACGGCCAGATTTGTAGGTTCGAATTTCAAACTGCTTTGATTTTGTAATCCTTTTGCACATGTTAAACATGTTAGACATGTCAACCATAACTAGAAAAAAAGTGCCATCACTAATCTCTCCGAACGGCCAGGTAATGGCCTTGAGAAGTTAATGGTACATTTCCTAACGTTGCCTACGAATGCAGATGAATTACTTTAAAAATGTGATTATGGAACTCCAAATCAATCTGCTTCATGCAAACATTTGCTTTTATTTCATCTATAAGATGCTAATCATGGAATACATTCACATATTGTGTTTTAAACATCACTCTGTTATACATTTTCAAGTTCGAATGTTTTATTAGTGTGTTGAGATTTTCCTGTCTTAACAACATGAGGTTGTATCACTTTTCATAATCTCTTTAATAATATGTGAATCAGAATTATTTTCCACTATCTTAAAGAGTGGGAAATACCCTTTCCAAAAATATCAAATTTAGGTTTGTGCGCAAAAATATGACACATATACAATGTACGTGAAAAATAAGTATTCGTAGGCAACATGTAATTTACTTTATGCGTAGGTAACAAAAACCTTTTATTCACAGTGACTGTCACGAAATATGGGGGTCCCTTGTCAGTTCTAAGTGAGATACGATCATACAAATGTGCTTACAATCAATTGGGTGTAAAAATACTTCTTAAAAATTTACACTGACACCATAAGTGGTGTCCTCAAAGCAAAATATATATTCAATGTGAACATTTGGACATTTAAACCTGACTATAGATTTGAATTCCTAATGTTGATCGATAGTATCCACATCATTGATATTGCAAACATTATGTAAGAAAATGTTTAATCTGGAATTTCTAGGGATACGATACATTTGGGTAATACAGAAACGAATATTATAGTTTGTTCGTAGGAAACATTATTTTGTTCATATATCCAAAGATACCTGTAGTAGGCAAAGTTAATTACTGTATTTTGACTATACGAACAACAACTTGTATACCTATGGTCTGTAAATATATACTGTTCCTGACATAGCTATAAAAACACGAATTTGAGAAAGAGAGGGCATAGGCTATATTTGTTTTGATATTTGGGTGAATCACTGTATAATGTGTACATCAGCGTGCACATAAAATGACAAACATACATTTGAAACGATTGCTCAAACGATGAGTGGTAATATATTATCTGTTTGATAAATGCAATAAAGGATCATTTGAGATTTCTAAAAAACAGTTCATACAGCGCTCTTATCATGTTCTTAAAGGGTTGAATATTTATGAAACACATTGGCCAATCCTGCATATCCCAACAGCTTACTTAGTTTGATTCGAACCCTCCAATTTAATTGGAATGTTTCTAAGATTAACTCGTATTGTTTCCAGTTTTGTGTCTTACAGTATATTGTTGTATTGTTATTATTATGTGCAACATTTATCAAGAATATTATAAACGAAGTTATTCTTGGAGATGTATGTGTACATTATGTAATGCTGCAATAATATTAATACAATCAAACGGCAGCATATGAAAACATCACAGCACGGCATCATCATTGTTTTCAATTACGTTATTTTACTTTTTAACAACAAAAATGGCCGTTAAATAAATCTTTATAGCAATCATAACCTGTTTAACAGTATCAATATTTCAGTGTACATGCTCTTGTTATATGTGATATAAATATTAAATAAAGAAAATGCTAATAAGTTGTATCATCTTATAGATATACTAACTAAAACACAATTGCGATATTACAAAAAATAATCGAATGTTCTATCTACCCAAGATACAAAAATTATATATCTGAGGTAATGGGAGAACGGTTGGGATAAGGTACATGTATAGCTGGAAGTTAGGCGAAACATATTGATTGTTTTTCAATTCAAATTTTCGGAGGGGGTAAGGGTGTATTGTGAGATAAATAATTTAACAAAATTGAGCCAATGTATTACATGAAGCGCCATTTTATACATATCATTCTTACCATCTTTATATAGTATATTAAGACATCAAATGGTGTGTTCTTCGGTATTTTACCCACTTTATAAAGAGCCATATCTGATTCAATCTCTCGTGTGATTGGAATACGAATGAAAGTAATCGATTACGTCGACTTATCATGTGGTTTATATACAACTGTTCCCCCAAAATCATAGTTCATACGTCAACGTAGATACCATGTAGGCTACACAGACTCCATGATATATGTTTTTACAAGGAAAATTTCATAGACAAAAATACCAAAATGCCATTCGAACAAGCGCAATTGCTTTCTTGGGTCGAATGAGTTGATCATCTTGATGCAGATAGTGGGCCATCAGATGCATGTGGTTTTTAAACACTTTTTTGTATTAACCGATTAAAAAAATCAATGATGACATCATTATTTTTGTGTATTCGGAACTTTGTAAACAAAATAAATCATATTTTCAGTTGAAACTCTAGATGATGATAGCATCTGGTCGGATTTAGATAGCGCACACTTATCAGGTTGATTGTGACATACAAATGGGCTTTAATATCCGAAAGTTTACTTTTTTCTTGTTACCTACGAGTACATTTTACCTACGAATACAGAGTGTCCCCATGATAAAATGCCACATTAATGTTCTTATTAAAGCATTGACTATCGTTATTTTGATTTTAATATATTGCCAAAGGATGCCTTCGAATCATACACATACATTCATTTATTAATATGATGATTACGCTTGTTTAACAAGGAGGAGAAGATCGTTAAATGTTAAATGAGGCAACAAAAGTAACTTTTTTAACCTGGTGTGCTCGTAATCTAAATGCCCCAAAAATATGAACATTATAACGCATGAAAAGGAAATTTGTTTCATACCATCACACGCTCATTTTCTTCAAATAGCCAAAATATCTACGTGATTTTGCCGTTTGAAATAATGTCAGCGCAGGAATCAAACTCCCTAATGTCATGTTTGTATTCGTAAGTAACGTTTAATTTGTTAAAAGTTACTTACGAATGCAACACATTTTGTTGAATATCTCCTAAAATCATTATTTGAAAACGATAAATCCTTGCACATATTAGCGTTATGCTATATTCCATCTGTTACTAAGTTATCTATCACTAATCTACATACATATTGAAGCTACGACATGATGAAGTGTATACGTAGGTACTGCCATTTTTTTTACCAAACGGGCCTTTTCAGCTTTTGACATTTCTGACGGCTATACAATAAAAACACTAGGATTTTTGATAATGCATTTCAATAGCAGACACATGAGGGTTTAAGTTGAGCACACATTTTCAATCGTGTGATGAATTTTTCAATAAGGTTATGAGTGCTAAAAAATGTATTCGTAGGCAACGCTTAAAATTTACCACTAGGTAAAAAAATCACCCAAAATCACATGATTGCCAGTTAGTTACAAAAACTCATATAATGAGTCCTGACATATGCAACAACTTCCCATGTAAAAATAAACCAATTCGTATCAAGTCTTCATTCTAAGATTTTAACCGCTCAAAAAAACGTTAAGAGATTTTTTTCAAAAGTGGTCAAAAATAGCATGTTTTTTGTTCCTGTAGAAAAAATATAAATGCAATGGTCACAAATTTTGTATGGCGCGAAAGGTCTTGCCAAGATGCATCTGCTCAAAGAAAAATCGAGATTGTAGGACCTTTCAAAAAAATCAAATAGGTCTGAACATGCCGTGTACACTTTTCGTTGGAATCGACCATATATATAGTCAATGTGTCGTATATATACTCAATAATCAGCGTGTGGGACTATGGTGCTTGCCGGTTGTAATATATGGTTTAGTCCGTGAACAAATAACTCACATAATTTCCTCCAAATCTGACGGAATTCTGCTTAGATCATGATTTCACAGTTCGATAGCAGTCACAATAGTTGGTAGTACTTCCACTAGATGGTTGATATTATTTTCTTCAAAGAAGACTCAATAATAAGGTTTAGTGAAGTTTAGTGAAGTTATGGCGTGTTATGTGCACATAGAGCGTTAATGTTAAAATTGTCCGTGTATATCTAAGGCGCCCTTTTGTGTTAGCAGCTGCTTTGGTAGAAAACAGCCCTGTAACTTAGTCGTTTATATTTTTTCTACCATTCAAGCATCATTGGATTATAAATATAATTTTGTTTAATGATAACTTACAAGTTTTTGTTCCCAAAATTCGTTTTGACCAAAACTGTACTATCCCTTTAAATTCACAAAACTGCAAGCATACCATTAATTGTATCTAAATGAACTGCTAACATTTTTTAATATGAGATCCGAATGTTATTTGTTAACTTTCGGAGGCAATTCATTTGTGGTGCCGGGTATTGACCCCTGTCGGCTTTCTGGTTAACCTACGGTACAGCCAATATAGAGGCCAGAACGTAAGTTTTGTAATCAAACCATTTTTGTAGAATTATAACAGTGGCGTAGTGTTAGAACAACTTATTGGCGGCACACCTTATGGTTTTCTGTATGTCTTACCCCTATGTTTTGGGGTCAATTTATAGACTCTTTGTCAAAGTCCACTGACTTGTAACGAGTCGTATCATTTTTATTGTACAGTTGCTATACGTTCTATGATTATTTTACGGATTTGGCATGTGGAACAACAATGGATGGTATGCCGTCAAAAGGTTTAACTGAACATCACATCCTTGTAAATTGAAAATTACGCTGACAACATAGAGTTATATGGCTGACACCAATGAACAGATTCAGGATTACATCATTTAATTTCATTAGCTAGCTAAAATGGCTAATGGCAATGAATGAGAAATAGTGTAGCGACATCATACTATTCAAATGAACAAATGTAAATTAAATATATAAGCGGGAAATTCCACATGAAACAGCTAAAACTCATGATGGCCAGCTTGGGTTGTAACGGCTCTTTTTTTAATGATAACATGGGTTTTACTTAGTCGTTTGTAATTGTGTATATATAACATTTTGCAAACAAATCAATTACCAAGCAAGTAATGAGTATTGAGTCTATGTTCCAATTAACAAATATGGATACTACCATTTTTGTTTTGATTGCATTGTTATAACAAGATATTCTATTCTACAAAAGTAATTCTCATCAACCACTTTCTCTATATAGCAATTTCAACACCCAAGCAAACTGTTTGCATTATGTTTATTTATGATAATGTAGAGTTCATGATAATAATAGCATACATCAAGTAAAATATCATCAATTTTTGCTGATTAGTTCGATACAAAAGCAGCAAGGAATTACAGTAAACAAAATTGTGTGTATTCACAAATAAATGAGATGATTACCTTAAAAACAAATAAGATTATTCCAAGATGAAACCGGTCACTTGTATTGCCCAATGTCGCAGGTAGCAGTGGTAAGTCGATATTGCACAAAGTCAATGTATTCGAGATTGGAGATGATGCTCTTCCTGAGTAATGAGCGAGACGTTCAAAAGTTAAACCGGCCGGCGAAACTCACAACTTGAATTTTGGACTTTCCCCGGTCGACCGGCGTTTACATATTAAACACCATTCATGACAGAAAATGTGATTGGTTGCACGTAGGCACCCCAACAAAATAAATTAAGTCCTTGATGATAAAAGAAAAATTCATATGCAGATGAGCATCCGGGTGCTTTTAGCATGTTTAGTGGTTTCCAAATATAGAGCAATAAGCTCCACCCATCGCTCACGACAGGTAGCCTACTCTTCATTGTGACTTAGTACGTTACTCGCTTCGTTCATGCACTTCGCTGGAGGGGGGGGGGGGGGGGGTGGTACTGTGCGGGACGGAAATAACCGATGCAGCGCGAGCCACTGGCCGTATAAATTTGCACGTTCGCCGCTTACGCCAAGCGATGGATTAAAGGACAATGAAATCCAGACGAATTGTGGTATGCACTATAAGACACTAAATATAATGAATAGTACCTGAAAATTTAAGCACAATCGGTCAAGAAATAAGAAAACTATGGCTCTTTGAAAAGAGCCATGTATTTCTTCGAGTGACTCAAATTGGCAACGCACTCTGGCAAAGTTGTGGACAACTCCCCATACATTTTGTACACAAAATTTCAATTTTGTTCAATTTTCTCAAAATTTATGTTTACCCTTCGTTCGAGTTCAACATATGTTTTGTAGAATGCTTTTATACATAACATATCATGAGTTGGGGGAATGAAAAAATGTGACTATGAAGAAAACTGTAAAAATGGGAACTTTTGTGTACAAAACATATGGGGAGTTGTCCACACACTTATCAGAGTGCGTTGCCAATTTGAGTTCCCCATAGAAATAAATGGACATCTTCAAAGAGCCGTAGTTTTCTTGTTTCTTGCCCGATTATGCTCTAACTGTCAGAGATTATTCCTCTTAATATCCTCAAGACTATGGAAGCAACATTTTGCTTGGGTTTCATTGCCCTTTAATCATCCACGGCGAGTGAGTGATGACGTCATTTGGAGGGTGTGTGACAGCATCGTCGATTTTTCTATAGTAGCGATATACACTCGATGAGTCATAAGCCCGCCGCAGACAGAGCCGACCCGACCCGACCCGACTGGTTTTCAGTCGGATCGGCTCTGTCTGCGCTGCCTCGAGAATGTTGAATGTTGCCTGTTGAATCGAGAATGCGACTAGCTCGGGGGCCGACTGCAGTCGACTGGAGAGCATCAACCAATCACAACGCTAGAAAATGACGTGATATTTTGGCTATGTATGTCAGCTGAAAGACGACAATATTTTCCCTTCAGGAATGCATTGACTTTACGTGTAATTATTTGTATCGCACACCGTGTATTGTACGCATAGCTTGTATACATTTCTTCTGTTTATAACGTCATCGGTTGAGCATTTGCTCCCCATTTGCTGGTGTGAGAAGAGACAATTTGGGAAGAAAGGTAAATTTTAAGCAGATATCCTTCATTAGTAATGGCATAGATGTATTGTATACAATTCAAAGAATTGTATTCAAAGAATTGATTTAGCTAATGTCAAAACACAACGTTCGTAAACGCGAGTGGCAACTTTGCCATTAATGACTTGTGTTTTCAAGAGTCTGGCAAGTGATACTCCACCCATAGCACTTACAATTAAGTTTACTTACATTTACAAATCTGAACTTGAAATATGGAGTTATATTACGTCTTGTATGTTAGGCCTTACACCATGGACCTATATATAGTCTATATATTATATGCCGTATTTCCAATGGACCTAGCTAGGCTAGGCTTTGAAAGTTTGTATAATTTTATTTTCCAAGTTATACCTAAAGAAAAGTGAGATCAAGATTCAGTGATAATAAATTGATTTTTTTTTTTTTTCATTAGCCCAACAAATTACTTATATAATGTACGTCCAAAGTTGAGCAGTGTTTGAAAAGTTGAATGTACACTTTTTACTTTTTAGAACGATTTTAGATCATAAATGTGCGCCAGATTTTAAATGATTTCTGTTGTATGATAATCTAATTTGGGTCATCGTTGCAGCTCTATAAGGTTTTTGCTTGTATTAAAACAAGCTAAACGTAACAAGCTCTTTTAGTTATTCCATAACTTATGTCAACTGTCTATGCCAATACTAAGTACAAGAATAATCTGCTTAATTTTGTCTTTGAACATGGATAAAGTATTATGGATTACCATGGCTAACCAATGAGAATATCAAGTCCTGGAAAAGTGTCCCCCGTCCACATCCTCACCCCCATTACTTCATCTATCTTTCTCCGAGATTCTGCATAAAGAGAGCTTAGAGAAAGATGTAACATATTATACCCACATGCAAATAACTGTATAGAGGAGAATTTTTTTATTGATGTATTATTATTATTAGGTGATACGTATAGCGTATCACCTTTTGTTATTACTCAGCGGGTGCTTCCACAATCGCACAATACGTCACGATCATCTCTGGCTTTGTTTATATAATTCGTGTCATGTTACAAGGCTCGATCTCGATAAGATCTTGCTCATAACATATCAAATTATCATGCCACAACATTTGATAACACTACCTCGATCCGTCGTCATTTCCCGTGGTCATTCCAATCTATAAATATACCGCAATTGTGGAAACACAAAATTATTCATCCTACTTTTTTTTTTTTCTTTTTACGTTTTTTGTGTTTCGTGTTTGTAAAATTTGGCTGGGGATATGATAATGAAACTTGGTGAATATTATAGACCTTGGTCCGAAATTGTGCACCTGGGTAATGATTATGACGTCACTACCCTGTGACGTCATAGAGACGCCATTTTGTGAAATATTTCAACAGCCCATATCTTTCTTACGTAATGGTATATTTTAACCAAATGTTGTATATGGAAAGCTAAGGTCAAGGGCTATAAAAAAAATGTCGGACCCAAGGTCGTACGGACAACGACGGACGCGTACGCGCGCGTCAAAGGGTAAAAATCCTTGAAAAATTCTCAAATCGACCCGCGAACCAATTTTCCATACGTTTCAATTACAAAGACAGCACGAATAAATAAACCATGTATTCACAAACGAAAATACAAAAAAGACAAGAAAAAAAAAAAAGGGGACAAATCATTGCCCCCCCCCCCCCCCCCCCCCCAGCCTCACAAACACCCATGAAAGGTACCTAGCTAGAAACTGAAGGAAAAGCAGTAATACAACCGAAAATCACATAAAAACGAATATTAAAGGGATAGTTGAGTTCTGGTAAGGAGAGTACCAGTTTTGGTGAAACTGAATTTTAGTAACCAAAACCTGCATCATTACATTACAAACTAATAGTTATAACTAGAAAGGGAACACAAAAATTACAAATGACGTAGTAAAGATCAGGTTATCATTCAAAAAGAGCCGTTAAAACGTAAGAGGGCGCTCTCTAAACACTCATCGGTTTCAACCATTTTGAATAAAATATTGTGCATGTGATGCTTTGTTGAAATAGTGATTAGATAGAGAAATAACCAACAACTATTTAAATACCTATTTTGTAACTTTTGGAAAAGAGGAAGCATTTTTTTTGAATTTTTAACGGGCTGGTTCAAAATTCTCTAATAAACCTGGGGCCCCAGCTTTATTACAAATTGGTATATTTATGGATATTTCAGCCATCTCTGAACCGATTTTGATCAAACAAAGATGATTTTTATTATTTAAATATTATGCTCTTTCAAATTTTACACCTCAGTTTTTCATTACCTCACACAAAAATAAGTAGTCTAGCGCCCTCTCTACCAAAACTCAACTATCCCTTTAACACATGCTCACACATGGCTTGTTTTTTTTAAAGTTGTCTCGAATCCAATTTGTAGTGTTCTTTAATAGTCTCGGTCCTCGGCCTCGAGATTTGTTGACGGATCTCGGTCTCTGCTTCGTAAAAATCTTCCACTGGTGTCGACGCCGAGGCCGGCCTCGAGTCCACCAACACTGATAATTATTATTATCATCATCATCATCTTTGTAGCTTGGAGACAGCGACTGACGACAATTTGTGCAATATGCGACAATTTGTGGTGTGAGGTTTTACGTGATTTCACAAAATTGTCGCCGGGTATGGGGACGGCGAGAGCAACACAAATTGTCGCAAACGACAATTTGTGCAGGATGCGACAATTTGTGGCGTGAAATTTTTGCACAAATTGTCGCACAATTACGACAAATTACGACAATTTGTGGTGCAAACACACCCCTTTACCATCAGTACGCCCCGGCGTAATGCGCAATTTTCAAAAGAATAGTACTGAAGCTATACACACAAATAACATATTAGTCTAGTTAACGAACCCCCCCCCCCCCCTCCCCCCCCCTGTAATATTAGTATAGGTTTATGTACTGGTAAAGTGACAGTGGACTGTCCCATCCCTTTTAGATGCCCATTATGTTCTATCATTTTATTAGACCCCTCTGCGGGCGACA